>PVJL010002815.1:0-179568 GCA_004026885.1 Lyroderma lyra
CCTTCTCCTCTAGTTATTGTTCTTCTTTTCCTTTTTCCTTCACCCCCCTCACTTTCTTCCCCCCACCCCTGTGCCCTGAACGTTTAGCCCAGTGCCCTGACTCATTCTAGAAGGGTTTAAGGCTGCGCCGAGGGATTTCCGGCTCTCAGTTGTGAGTGTCCTGCAGCCGGTGCTTAGCTGAGTCAGCAGCTGCACTAAGTGCAGGTCGGGGGGTGTCTCACATTTAAGACTCAAAGTCTTTTTCTCATGTTCCAGGCCAGAAGCTGCACACACTAAGACCTTACCGTGTCCTCCAAGTGCAGGGATTAGTCAGCAGGGATTCGGGTAGGAGCGGATGACTGTATTCCAGTAAATTCCTCTCTGCTTACTGGGAAAGCCTCGGGATTCATGGTCTCCTAGGAGACCCCTGGAGTCACCTCATTGGGAGCAGGGTTCCGGACACGGCCCAGAGCTCCTAACCTCAGGCCCCAAGTGTGACTTAAGAGATTTCAGATAGCCTGCACGAGGAGGGCGAGGAGGGCAGGAGCAAGGCGGGCTGGACTGAGGGCCCCAGCCGGGAGGGGTGTGGGGAACGGGCTGCAGCCTGCCCCACCCGATCTCCCCTGCCAGACCCCGCTTCCGTCCCTACGTGCACTCACCCGTGCGTTAGGCGCCTGCCCACTCGGGCGCTGGGCCGGAGGTTGTGGGGAGACCCTTAATAACTCGCGCGCCTCCACAGGGACACACAGACTTCCCAACAGGCACGCGGGGCTGCGTGACAGGTGCTGTGGCAGGAGGCGAGGAGGCTCCCAGATGCCCAGTGGGAGCACTTGGGCGTCAAGGAAAGCACCGTGGAGGAAGAGGCCTCTCAGCGGTGCAAAGTCAGAAGGCCCCAGGCAGGTGGAACAGCGCGCCCCGAGTGAGGTTGGGGCGTATTTAGAGGAGGAGCGAGAAGTCCGGAGGCTGGGGACTGGGGAGGCACGAGGCTGGGGACTGGGGAGGCACGAGGCGGGGTGGGGGGCAGGGGCTGCGCACGCACACCCTTGTGCCCTGCGTGCAGGCCCCTGGGCTTTCCCGCTGGTGCCGGGGCCCAGGGGAGGTGACAGGGGTCTGAGATAGCCAAGAGACACTGCAGGGCTGGACGTGCTCGGGCGTGGACGATGGTGTGCTCGCTTGGGGCGGACCATTTCTGAGGCTACTTCCTGGCGGGGCTAGATCGTCCCCCCACCCCCACCCCAAGGAAGTAGTGAATTTATTACAAGAAATAGAATAGTACACTCCCGAGGGGGTGGGAGTGGGCAGGCCAGGGGAAGAGCAGCTGCTTGGAAGCACAAAGAGGCTAGGAGTTTATTACTTCTAAAATGTGGGTGTGAAATAGTCACGTTTTTGGGGTGGTGTCACAGGAATTCCAGTCGCAGATCTTTTTTTTTTTTTTTTTTTTTTTTTGCTTTTTGGTATGTGGGTAGCTCCCTGACTGGGAATCGAACCCAGGCTGCAGCGCTGACAGCGCCAGTGCCGAAACCTTAAGCCACTACACCACCAGGGAACTCCCCCAGTTGCAGATCTTAATGTGGCTTTAGTGGCACTGCCCTGCGTTCTGGGAGACCCCAGGACGCCTCCTGCCCCGCCTGCTCGTCTGCTCTTGCAGGATCTGCTTCCCTGCCTTGGGAGAGCATGCACAGCCAGTCTGCAGACAGTCGTGTCCTTAGTGTGTAGGACTGCGTGAACGACTCTGAAGAGTTGGAGGAGCAGCACACAAGGGTCGGCTGAGCTCCTCGGAGGGCTTTACCCATTCTCAAAGCTAAGGCGGCACCAAGTGCTGATGTCGCCACCACCTTTCTGACTGGCGGCCATCCTGGCTTTGACGTTCTTCCCAGAGAGAGGGGCTGGACGGTGTTGCATTAGCACCTGCAACATTGGAGTTAATCAGGTTTGAGTCCTGGCCCTTCTACGTTAGCTGCCTGACTTCGGCCAGTCACCTCACTTATGCCTCAGTTGCTGCACTTGTAGGACAGGGGTAATCACACAAGCTATGTCGTAAAGGTGGTTGTGAGGGTTAAATTAGTGAAGTGCATAAAACCAGGCCTGATCCCTGGTATGGATGAGTTATGAGACCCTCCCTCCCCTTCGGAGCCTTCCCAGAGTAAATTGTTTCTCTTCACCCCATCTGGCCTTTGTCTGAGCAAATCTTTTTTGGGTTGGACCCTAGGTCTTTCTGCCCTTGAATTTGGTTGCAATCGATGTCTACATAACCACTAGTCTCATTGCATTTCCTTTTCTTTTTTCTTACATTCTTCTCCAAGGTTATTTCTCCAGCTCCTGGAGGTTTATAATCCTAAGTGCTGATTGCCTCCCTTTCCCTCCCCCAAACCTGCTTTCTAGAAGTCCTCAGCTCCTCAGAAATTCTATCCTCCTCCGTCTGTCTTCCTGGTGTCTTTTCCTCACCTGGGCCATTCCCTGGGCCTTTCTCAGTACAGACTTGCTTGTTAGTGAGTCTGGTGAGTTTTATTTTCCTCTGGCTAAATTGAAAGTACTTAGGACATTTTTAGACTTCTTGGGCAATCCCTGTCATGCCAGGGAGTGGGTGGAAGAAGGCTAATGGAGGTGAATTAAAAAGTGAATTCATCCAAAAATATTAGTCATGCAGATAACAAATATTTACTAAGAAGGTTTTCAAAAGACATTTCCAAGAGAATTGGGAAATATAAAACCTAACTGGATATTTGATACTAAAGAATTATTGGTAATTTTTTTTAAGTGTGGCTAAGTTAAAAAAAAGTTTTTGTCATCTATATATGTATGCATGTATTTATGGATAAAATGATTTGATGTCTGAGATTTACTTAAAAATAATCTAGTGAGCGTGGTGGGGATGTGAGCGAAGCAAGATTGGCTGTATATGATATTTTTTCAATCCATGTGATAAATCTGTGAGTCTCCATTATACTATTTATTTTTGAGTATACTTGAAAATGTTTATAATAAAAACTTAAAGATTTAAAAAAACCTATTGGTAACTAATGGTTGCCAGAGGGGAGCTGGGTTGGGGAGCTGGGTAAAAAAGGTGAAGGGATGAAGAAATACGAATTGGTAGTTATAACACAGTCACTGGGGTGTAAAATACAGCCCGGAGAATACAGTCAATAATGTTGCAACAACTAGGTGTGGTGCCAGGTGGGGACTGGGCTAAGCAGGGGGATCACTGCATGCATTCCATAAATGTCTGGCCACAATGCTGCACCCCTAAAGTGAATATAACATAATACTGAATGTCAACTGTAGCTGAAAAACATAATGAAAAACTACCAAACAGAAACCCCCACTGTTTTAAAGTACAGTTCCTCCATTTCCCTTGCATGATTGGCGGGGGAGGTGGAGGGGAACCTGGGGGAAACCGGTTTTCTCCCCTCTCCACACCCACTGCCTGTCCTTCCTGTCAGACCTGGGCCCGTGGGTGACAGGAGGCCCTGAGACACAACCCCCTCCTGCACAGCTGCGCCAGAAGCCAGGGGTCTGGAGGTCCGAGTTGGGTCCAAATGTCTATCTCCCTGTCCATCTCTCCAACACCCAAACTGTCCTCTAGGCAGCGACCTCATCAATCTCTGTCAAGATTTAGTCACCAGGTTCAAAGTCCTTCATCATTATTAGGTAACTGATAACAGCAGCTTGTCAATAGCTGCAGTACTTGGAGGGGTGGGGAAGGAAGGGCGGGAAGGGCAGGGAGGGAGAGAGCAGGACCTTTCGAGCTGGACACCACCCTTCCGATTAACCTGAGAGAGAATGAAGTGGGGCGATGAGGGTGAGGGAAGATGAAGTGCACGGGGCCTGCCCGGGTCCCCGCCTTTGTGTGCGCCGCCCCTGCGTTAGGGCTCCTCCTCCCCTGCGTTAGGGCTCCTCCTCGGTGCTCTGCATGTGGGGGTGGAGGTGACAGACCACGGTAGGCCAAGGCCAAGCAAGGCCTGTGGCAGTTGTGGCAGATTGTGTCTGTCTCTCTCCTACTATGGCAGGGCACTTGCCTGTTCCTCCCTTTACCACTGAGTACCTAGAATAGTGGTTGGCACATAGAGGTGCTCAGTAAATATTGGCTGAATGAATGACTATATAATACAAAGTTAAGCATGGAGGATCAATTTCATTGAAAAGTTAGGATGACAGATTTAAGCTATAAGTTATTTCAATGATTTATGTTATTTAACTTATTCTAACATACCACACACATATTCTAATATTCGTTCATTTATGAATGTATGTTGTATGCGCACGCGTGTGTGCGTGTGTGTGTGTGTGTGTGTGTGTGTGTGTGATTAAGAGCTCATTCTGACAGGGAAGCCTCCTTCCGTTACTTGTTGGCGTTAGTAGAGCCGTCCTTACAAATTTTAAGGAGGGAAATACCCTTCTAATGTGACAGCGGAGTGAAGAAGTGGACCCAGCAGCTGAGACGTGAACGTTTGGCCTTCCGTAGGGCAATCTGAAGTTCAGATTTCCTCTCATCCATGCGAGAACGGGATGCTTCCAAATAATGTCTGATACGGGACCAGAGATAGAACAAACCTTGAGACTGATAAATTATCCTTAAATTGTTAACGTGGAGCTTAGGTATTTCCATGTTCACTAATTCATGAGACAACACTAGGCAACACTGTCAGGAATGCTGTCCAGTTATTTGTGACTTATTTTTTGAAATGAGACTCTGAAACCTCAACAGAGCCCTGGGTCCTCTGGCTGCAGGGTAAATATTAATACAGATAAATTCCAGGGAGGGAGGTATGAGCCTTGTCCCTTCCCTTCGTCAGCCTTTGGGATTTGCCATGGGAGGGAGAGGAAAGTTTGCAGCTTTGTCCAATGCAGGAAGCTCACGGGCACAACTTTGGCTGAACATACGACATTTGTCCCCTAATCCTTTTGGAGCTCTGTGCGTGAGTTGGTTAGGAGACTTACCCCCCACCCCCACTTTGCTCTTATGCAGGACCACAATGGCCACCACAGCCCCTGCCGGTTGCAGCAAGGACCTGAACCCCAGTTACCACAGACTTTGTGATACGAATGCAGTCTGGGGCATCGTCCTGGAAGCGGTGGCCGCGGCCGGGGCTGTGACCTCGGTGGCCTTCATGCTGGCCCTCCTGGTCCTTATCTGCAAGGTGCAGGACTCCAACAGGCGAAAGGTGCTCCCGGTCCAGTTTCTCTTCCTCCTGGGTGTGCTCGGGGTCTTCGGCCTCACCTTCGCCTTCATCATCACACTGGACAGCAAAACAGGGCCCACGCGCTTCTTCCTCTTTGGCACCCTCTTCGCCCTCTGCTTCTCCTGCCTCCTGGCTCATGCTTTGAACCTGACGAAGCTGGTCCGCGGGAGGAAGCCCCTCTCCTTGCTGGGGCTGCTGGGGCTGGCTGTAGGCTTCAGCCTGGTGCAGGACGTCATCGCTATCGAGTATGTCGTCCTCACCATGAACAGGACCAACACCGCCATCTTCTCTGAGCTTCCTTTTCCTCGGCGCAATGAAGACTTTGTCATGCTGCTCATCTACGTCCTCCTCCTGATGGCGCTGACCTTCCTCGCATCGTGCTTCACCTTCTGCGGATCCTTCAGTGGCTGGAAGAGACACGGGGCCCACATCTACCTCACCACGCTCCTCTCCATGGCCATCTGGGTGGCATGGATCTCCCTGCTCCTGATCACCCCTACCCCTGACACCAAGTGGGATGATACCATCCTCAGCTCAACTTTGGTGGCCAATGGCTGGGTTTTCCTGTTGGTTTATGTTGTACCCGAGTTTCAGCTGCTTACAAAGCAACAGAACCCCATGGATTACCCTGTTGAGGATGCTTTTTGTAAGCCTCAATTCATGAAGCAGAGCTATGGCGTGGAGAACAGAGCCTACTCTCAAGATGAAATCACTCCAGGTACAGAGCCTGGGTGGGTGGAGAGTTCCCTATGGAAAGATGGGGTGGGGGTGGGGCAGATCACAGGGTATTACAACTGTAAGGGACATGCAACATTATCTGAGTCATACCCCTAATAGAATCGATAAGTCCCCAAGGCTCAGATCTTGCTTAAAATCATCTAGCTAGCTAACAGCAAGTAGAACTAGAAACTGGTCTCTGGAGTCATAATCTGGTGCTTTCTACACAATACCATGTTGGTTTCTCTGGATCAAAGTAAGACGAAGCAAAGGAATGGAAAAGGAATGACCAGAAACATTCTCAGAGATAAGTAGGTGAGATTGTGTTCTTTATAAAAGAGAACTAGGCATTCCTTCTGCAAACGTGGAGCCTTTATGTATTTGGATGCATGAAGCTGAACCACGATTTCCTGCAGTGATCACAGAGCACAGGGCGGGTAGAAAGCCTTTAGGTCAGAAACCAATGGAGATCTCCCTAGGGTTACTAAGGATTCCAACAGGGAGCCTGAAGGGCTACATTTTACTGAGTCTCTGGGCCCATGGGAGGGCAGAGATCATATCTGACACAAAAGAATGAAGCGCTTTGCTCTTGCCTGGAGTTGTGAATAGCCAGGTGTTGTGCTGTTGTTCTTATAACAAGAACAGGCTAAATGGATAGCCAGACACTGCCCCTGCCCATAGGGATTATTTGTTGGTCTCCAGGGTTTACACTGATCTCTGGGCCTAATCAGGGGAGGGGGAATGAGACTGGGACAGGAGTGAAGTACCCCCAAAGCCTGGTTCTTAGCTTCAGCTACACATTTCTCTGCTTTTTAAAGTCTGAGCTGCCTCTGGGGGCCCCACTCCTGGGCACTTGGAAGCCTGAAGGGGTAGGAGAGTGCGACAGGGGATATTTCACTCACCCACCCCCTCCTGAGGATCGCCTTCACTCTGTCACCTGATTCCTGGCCTCCCTGTTATCATTCCCTAACAAGTCTTCCTTCCTTGAGTCCTTCCCATTCATTTTATGGGCCACAGTCAGCTGACTCTAAGCTACTCCCCTGGCCACCACACATCACTGCTCACACACCTCACTGTCCCCCCAGTACCCAGAGCATTGATCCAAGCCTTAGTGAGGCTTTGCCACAGCCCCAGAAGCTGTGCTCTCAACCCAAAGCCACTGTGTCACTGCATTTTCCTGCCCCTGCATCAGGCACCTGGAGTGTCTGTCCTCTTCTTGACAGCCCTTCTTCCTTGTCCTTGCCCTCTTCCAGGGTCCATCAGTGTTCACTCTGCCTGCACGCCCCTGGGACTTGGAAGTGCTCTTAGTCTCCTTCCACAGCGAGTTGTGTAGCTGCAATGTTTTGCATAGTCTCTGGGGTCAGCCTCCGGCAGGGGTCGTTCTGGTTAATCCTTATGTTCTTCTTCACTATCTCTTCCACAGAGAAGGTGTTTAGGTCTTTGCTGAGTAACTTGAGTAGGTAAATGTGGTGGGAAATACATGGATTGCTTTAAATTGTATTTATGATGATTATATGTGTTTACTCTTCTGTTGCCCAAAGTCCATTGAAAACAATTGCATATAAATTTTGCCCCTTTTCAAAGAAAATAATAAATTTTTTTCTCTTGTCAAGCAGTTAAGGAAGTGGGTAAGTCCCCAGTGAGATTCACCGAAGGTCCTCTGGCCAGATCCATATCTGAAAAGACTGGTTTCAAATATGCTTTTGAAGTGGTCCCAGGATGAGACAGGCCTCGGGAGTTTTGGAAAAGTATTTCTGTAGCAATCACATGCTGCTAGTTATTAATTTATTTAACCAATATGGCACTTATTTTGTGCCGGGTCCTGGGCTTGAGGACACAGTCCTTTCCCCCACGAAACTTACAGTCTACCAGGGAGATAGGCAATTCCACGATGGTCATCGGGGTTGGGTAAATGAGCAGTGGGGGTGAGCACGGGTGAGGGGAAGCGGGAGGTGGTGCTAATGCTTTAATCAGTCTTCTCCCTTTGTTTCAGGCCTCGAAGAGCCAGGTGACACGCTCTATGCCCCTTACTCCACCCATTTTCAGCTGCAGGTAAATGAGGTCCTTTTTCATCAGCAGCCTTAGCACCCCAGGAGCATTTGTCCCTAGGGAATAGATGATGTGGCCATTCTGATGGCTCCCTAGATGGCCACCTTGAATGGATGACCGGCCTACTTTGCTGTCATGGGGTCTGGACAGGGGTCTGGAGTGGTGGACACAGGGAGCACTTTAGCGGGTGGGGCTTAGGAGAAGGGAAGGAAAATTACTGTACTTTGTTGTGTATAATGTGCATCCATGTTTTGGGCCCAAACTTTCAGGGAAAAATAGTCTTTCTTTTTAATTTTTTAAATTCAAATTCTTATTTGTTTATATTTAGGTACTTGTTTTTCACATTATAAAGGAATTTTAGCATATATTTTTAAACATATTATGGTATAAGACATCTTATGTAACAAATATTACAAAACAACACATACAAGGTATAAGAAATTTTATGTATACTTTTTAAATATAAAAAATCCCAATTGTCGTATTCTAGGGTATTATTTTGCATACAGATATTGTTATTGATTTCTAGAGTTATGCTTTTAACTCATAAGCATAAATAAAAGCATTAATAACATGATTGATATGGAATTAGTACTACCTACGTATAATGAGCATCCTTATTTTTCCTTCCCAAATTTGGGCAAAAAAGTGTGAATTGTACACGGCAAAATAACGGTAGTCTCTTCCCCAGGTTGGAGTTCTGTTGAAATATCTGGGAATGGGAATGAGTTCAATAATACGGTGCTTCCTTTTCAGAGTCGGACCTCCCAAAAGGATTTCTCCATCCCGCGGGCCCAGACCCGGGCTAGCCCTTACAACGACTACGAAGGAAGGAAAAATGGCAGTTAGCTGTTCTGAAGAGCAGGACAGACGAGCACAGCAACTCAGTAGAAGCAGCGCGGGGTGAGAAGGACAGGGACTAAATCCTGAATCTTCTGAGGAAGCCTGATGAGACATTAAGGGAAGAGCTGGCCTCCCTGCCAGCCTCCGCTACTGTGCTGTTCTGGAGTTTGGGGGGGCTGATGTGACTCCAGTTCTTAGCAGCCCTACAGGTTATCCTTTGTTTCATACTTAGGATGCTTCTCATAAGTGGGGGTCCCAGGGGACTCAGGGTTAGCCTCTTACTGTTATTCCCTGTGACTTTACATGGGTCTAAAGCTCTGGTCATCTGACCACGTACCGGCTCATTCAGCTCCGGGAGGCGACTCCTCATTGCTTGGCCCAGAGCAGAACTGCAGCTCTGAGCAGTAACAGCAAAGGCCCGTCTCTTAGCCCCTCCCTGCCCAAATCTACACTGGAAGCCAACTGACTGGCACGCTCCCTTCTGCCTGGGTAGGAGGGGCTAAAGGTCACCCTAAATGTCCTCATCTCTGGGTGCTTCCTGAGCTGCTGTGGGTTCCCAGCCCCAATTCCCATTTCTCCTTGCATTATTCCCAAGCTTGCTGTCAACCCCCAGATTGATCTCCCCTGTGTGTTTTACCAAGAGTTCTCCTGGACCTCACCAACGTGGACAAGCCCAGTTTCTCTTTGCCAGGAGAATGTGTGCACTGTTCTTTCTGTAAATTCCTGGCGTGAATTCTTCTCCCCTTGTTTTGCTCCTCAGCCTCTGTAAGTAGGTTTGCGCTGTGTTCACCTCCTGTGTTCTGTAAGCGGGCATTGTCTACAGGTAGGGAGTGCTCTTTGTAAAATAAGTTATTCATTGTTCTTCACCTGGAGATGCAATAAAGATGTGGTGGCAACTCTTTCACTGTGGCAACAGCAGTGTGACTGGTGGGCATTAGACACGGGGAGAGACGGCGGGCTCCCCTGACTCATGTTGGAGCTCAAGTTCAAGTTTCAGTTCCAGTTGGTATAGACTTGACCTTCCTCCATGTTTCTCTCCTCTTCTCTACATGTACCTAAGACAAATGTGTTCACCCCAGTTTTTTTTTTTTTTTGTTGTTGTTGTTGTTTTTTGTATGTGGGTAGCTCCTGGCTGGGAATCGAACCCAGGTCACAGCACTGACAGCGCCAGTGCTGAAGCCTTAAGCCACTACACCACCAGGGAACTCCCTCACCCCAGTTTTTGAGGTGACTGGCATGGATAAAAGGGGAAACCAGGAAGGGTCATGCATCCCAAGGCTTTGCTCCAGGAAGGCAAGGAGGGGCAACCTTGCAATGGGGTTTGACAGCCCAGGTAAGACAGGGAGGAGACCTCAAAGCCAGTTTTATGCTTCACCTGAGGTTTAATTGTAGAAGGGAATAAATCCAGATCCCTTATTTGACAGAATTGGTTCATAATATCCCGTGGATAAGACATGATACCTATTATTTACTTAATCCCAGAAATTGCTCTGTGGGGCAGGGCAATCGGAAATTGCTCTTTGGTGAAGGAAAAAAAAAACCAAAACAAACAATCCCCATACAGAGAAGCTGAATGACATTTAAAAACTTGCAGCTGAGTTTTAGAGAATTACCTTCCAAAAGCCTGACTCTCTGCTTTTCATTAAAACAAAAACCCGGTTTGGAAAGAGGTGAGGTTGGAGGTGAATTAATAACATGCTGAATTAGGGATATTCACATTCCACCAGGATTTGGTTGATTGTTCTCACATGGCATGGCACCAACATTAGCCAAGTTTTGTATTGAAAAGGGGGAATTACAAATAATGACTTATGTCCTTCTAGACCAGGCACGTCCAACCTGTGGCCCAGGGTGGCTTTGAGTGCAGCCCCAAACAAATTCTCAAAAGATTATGAAATTTTTTGCAAACTTTTTATTTTTTTAGCTCATCAGCTATTGCTAGTGTTAGTGTATTTTACACGTGACCCAAGACAATTCTTCTTCCAGTGTGACTCAGGGAAGCCAGAAGGTTAGACACCACTGTTTTAGACTATTGTAGTGTTTCTCAAGAGGCCGTACCCAGTGAGGTTTGCTGTGAAGGAAAAACAATATAGTTTCACATACATTGTGTTGTCATAGTGTAGGTACTCAAGAAATGCACATTCCCTTCCTTCTTTTCTTTCCTTCTCTGGCCTCTGGCCTATCAGCCCAGCAAGGTAGGCAGAGAGGAAGAGCCATAAAACACTGGATCTGGATACAAAGTCCTTTGACTTTGACTATCCCCAGGACTGCAATCCTTAAGCCAACCTCTTCAAAAACAGGAGAGGACATGGGAAGGTCCCTATCACTGGAAATTGGCTTCTCTTCTAAGAAATAAAGTGGTCTCCAGAGTTTGGCGAAAGAGGCTGTCACCTCTCTGAGTTCTTGTTCTTGCCAGGTGGTGGAAGAATGGTCCCCATTTGTCATCCCCTGCAGCTGCTAACCTGTCTTCAGATCTTATGTCTTCTGCACATAATTAAACTCTGTTTTTAACATAGAGACATCACAGGGCCTGGAGGTTTTAGCACTTGACGATCACTGTGGTGTAGGAGAAGAGGGTCTCAAAGCCGGTCTGGTACGATTTCATCTCCACCGGAGCTGAAATAGAATGTGTAAACTTAGCCCAGGCTGGTCTTTGAGCAAAGCCAGTTGACTGAGGGCTGGGAACCAAAATGACACCTCCTTTGAACTAAACGGGGGGATAATGAAATGAAGCTCAACAACCTTTCTCTCATCTTTCACTGTCAGATGAGAAATAGACGGCGTCTCACCTCTGCCTCTTGTTTTCAGCTGAGAGGATGTCCACAGATGCCATACCTCATGGCTCCACTTGATGGCAGTGAAACCTCAGGCATCAGCCCTCAGGGCGGTGGAGACTCAAAAATCAAAAATCTAAAGCTGTATTCCTGTGAAGGGCATGAGGCAGAACAGCAGATACTCAGTGGACTTGAGACAAATGCGTCCCATTTGAAAAGCCTTGTTTGTGATCAGCTTGCGTCCTCCCTCCCACTGTCTTTAGAGAATTTGCTCCTGATCTCCTCTGCCAGAGTTTAATTGCCCTGTGTCTTATTTTTGTGAAATTCTCCAAGGTATTTCTGGCCCATTTGCATGCAATCTGGCTTTTTTACAGATATTGGTCTCATATGCTGTTGTGACTGATGTGTACGAGTATTTATATGGTAAGAACACTGGCTTTTTGTCAGGAAAAGTGTGCCAAAACAAAGAATACAGCCTGGCCCTGGAAACGTAGCAGCAACACCCGTTCCTCCCCCACCTCCTGTGCATTCTGGGTTTCCTTCCTTCATGTCCAGACTGGCCCTTGCGGCTGAGAATTGAGCTGCCCCCAACTGATCTTTTCCTTCCGTGTCCATGTCCTTCTGTTCCTACCAGGGTTCTCAGGTTTGCCCTGTCTAGCCCCAATCTGAACTGTGGAATTATTTCAGAATTGGAGGTGGCAGCTTCAGAAAAATCTTCAGTGTTGACCGCTGAGATCCAGAATCTGGGAAATCAGCTTCCAGCTGGTAGACTGCTGCCTTGGGGAATTCTCTGGTCCAACCTGTGGTCCCTTTCTGGAACCCCTTCCACCTAGAGCAGACAATGCTTTGCTTCAGGATGTTTCAGGTGTGCAGATGGGTCTGGGAGACAGCCTAGCAGGGCTTGACCCTGATCTCTGCACCCTCCAGATGGCTACACCTGTGCTGACCCTTCAGCGTGGAACACTCCCATGCCAAAAATGTCAGAGTTGGAGTCACAGAGCTTCTTTAGTTGGGGCCTCACAGTCCTCACTTTACAGAGACGGGAGCTCAGGCCTAATGGACTTAATATAATTGGTACCAGATTTCTGGTTCTGTGTTCTGTCTCCTGTCAACACTTGTGTGGTCAGTGTTAAACACTTTTTATTAAGGGGACATGTGAGTAAAGGATAAATTAAAGTGACGATGGTCATCATATTTTAAATTCCTCTCATTTTCCTTTGCTTATCAATCGCATGTTGTTCTCATTTCTCCTCCAATTATCTTCTCTCTCTGCATGTAAACTGTGGGGAGATAGATGGGTGAAGACTGACATTTTTTGGTTAAACCACAGATCACTCCCCTGCAAACCCCAAACCAAATGCACATCTGCCTCTTCTGGAAGTAAGCTGTCAAAGGAGGGATTGCAAAGCCAGGAAGAGTTCATTTACCTCATCCAGCATGATAATCCTTCCACTTTGGGTCCTCTCTCTTTTTCTCTTGATGAGTCTGGCTAAAGGTTTATCAATTTTGTTAACATTTTCAGAGAACATGCTTTTGGTTTCATTGATCTTTTGTATTATTATTATTATTATTATTATTATTATTAGATGCTATTTTGTTTATTTCTGCCCTGATCTTTATTATTTCCTTCCTTCTACTCACTTTGGGCTTTGTTTGCTGTTCCTTTTCTAGTTCCTTAAAAGGTAGAGTTAGATTCTTTACTTGAGATTTTTCTGGTTTCTTGAGGTAGGCCTGTATTGCTATGAATTTCCCTCTTAGGACTGCTTTCACTGTGTCATATAGATTCTGTGTCATTTTGTTTTCATTTTCATTTGTCTCAGGTTATCTTTTGATTTCTTCCTTGATCTCACTGTTGACCTATTCATTATTTAGTAGCATGTTATTTAGTCACTATATGTTTGTGTGTTTTTCAATGTTTTCATGTGATTTCTAGTTTCATACCATTGTGGTCGAAGAAGACACTTGATAAGATTTTAATCTTCTTAAACTTACTGAGACTTGTTTTGTGGCCTAACATGTGAACTAACATGTGCACTTAAGAAGAATGGAGATGCCACCCTATGAACCGAGATGGCTGCCACCAGTATTAGGCCTGACGTAGCTCTGCAAAAAGCCAGGACACTGAAGGCCTGCTGCCACCTGCTGGCTCCCTTAAGGCTCGCTCAGCTGCTGATAGAGCCTCCAGCATTCTAGGTTGAGTGGGTCAGGGTTGCAGGAAGTCACCAGGGTGGAGTGACTGCAGTTCACCAGGCCAATGCAGATTCAAATTTGGCCTTGGGGAGGCGGGCTCAACACAGAAAAGATGGCGCCTGTCTGCTGGCTGCCCGGGAGGAAGATTATACACAGGAAAAATGGCGACTATCCCTCCAATTCTCACACTGAAGTCGTACAACTCAGTCTCTCTCTGTAAGTCTCTAATGCCTTCCAAGTCACTGTCCTTCTGCCAGAGCACATGGTGTGTGCCTACAGGAGAGTAAGTGTGTGCACAGGCCCTTTAAGAGGAAGTTTTGGTTCTCTCTCAGCCTGATGTCCACCTGAATGGTTGAAATCCCTACTGTTTTGCACAGCCAGATGATGTGGAGGCTTTTCTTCCTGGCCTGGTACTCTAGGCTGGGGAGCCTTGTGTCGTGTTGGGGCCTCTTGCTCCTTGGGTGGGGACCTCTGCAGTCCAGATGTCTCTTCTGATTCTAAACCACCACAGCAGGTGAGGGGCCAGCCCATTGTGCATCTCTGCTCCTCCTACCAGTCTCGATGTGGCTTCTTTATCTCTTTAGTTATAAAACTCCTGTTGTGCTAGACTTCAGATGGTTTTCCAGGATACTGTTCTACAATTTAATTGTAATTTTAATGTGGCCACTGATAGGATGACCAGATGTCCCATTTTAAATGGTACAGAAAGCAATGGTACTCTCCTGTTTCAAACCATATCTATAGTCAGCCTAATCTCACTGGGCTAAATTCAGGTGTCAGTAGCCTGACCATACATACCATTTGAGATGGGACAGTATTGTTGTTTCCTGTTCCATTTCAAATGGGGCATCTGGTCAGCCTACCTATACTGAAGGAGGCAGGCATGGTGTTATCTACTCTGCCATCTTGGATCACTCTCCCTGGTGTGCAGAATTCTGTGTTAGGAGTGCAGTTGGACTAGATAAGCTTAGGAAGCTTTGGATCTCTCAGAGTTCTGGACTTGTACTTGCCAAGTTGTCATTCCCAGTGTTTGAATCTTAAAAACCATGGAGGGGAGGTTACCAATTTTATTTTTCCCCTATCCCAAAACACTTCCTTAGATTCTCAGGTGAAAATGAAAATGCTCTTTGTTGTTGGGAAGGGCCTTCACATTTTAATACGTGTTAGTGTTGGGTGTCATAATCCATTACCTGGCTGGGTTTTATAGAACAGTTTTTCATAGCTTTGCTTAGGGAAGGTGCCATGTGACTAGAACCCAGGCATCCATCAGTATCTGCTGAGGATTAGTTCCAGGATCCCTCATAGATGCTCCAGTCCCTTATATTAAATGGCATAGTATTTGCATATAACCTATGCACATCTTTCTGTATACTTTAAATTATCTCCAGATTACTTGTAATACCTAATACAATGTAAATGCCATGTAAGTAGTTGTTATACTGTATTGTTAAGGCAATAATTAAGGAAAAAATAGTCTGTACATGTTCATGCAGAAGCAAGCATAGTAGGCCTAACTGCATAGTACTTGTCAGCTATGCGTACATATTTCCCCCCTGAATATTTTCCATCTGAGGTTGGTTGAATTCATGGATGCGGAACCCATGGATACAGAGGGCTGAGTGCTATATTTAATATCACTTTATTGGGGGTGTGGTGATTATGTAGAATTCTTTGCAAAGACACTTGAACTTTATAAAAACCAGTATGCTCCCCGCAACCACTGCCTCAGACACACGCAACCAATACCTGAGATATTGCCCTGTTTAGTTCTTTACGTAAAAGCTACCATTTTTTAAGTAAGAAAAAAAATAAACTAGTCCATGTTGTTCTTTGCGGTGATTCATTGTGTAAGAAAGAACCCTAATTATTTGTATTGCTCAGCAAAATCAAAAGGTTTGTGGTTGCACTTGCACAGCATGAGTTTCGTCTTCTGAGTCATAAGCCCATGAAATCTATGAACACTTGGGAACAAAGATGAGATTCAGAAGGAGCATCTGGCTGGACTTAACTAGACAAGAGAGAGAGGGAACGAGAGGGGGCGAGGGGGGCGGGGAGGAGACCAAGGCTGAGCTGGAAACAGTTTGGGAGCTGGTGTGAGGGGATGGGAAGAGAGGCCTAGTAGGTAGGAGAAAGGGTTTTGAAATCATAGAACTGGCAAAATGATGATGAGAAAAAGACGTTAAAGTGAAATTAAAGGTAAAGACTTGAGAATCAGAAATTCAGGAAAACATTGCTATTCCCAGAGTGTTACAAACTGTCTGAGAAATTGGGTAGATGAGTTTCACCTCATCGCAGAGCCTCCCAGTGAGAGTGGTTATTTCTTCCCCTGAGTTCCCAGAGGTCCCCACATCGTGAAAGAGGAGGATGTGAGGAGAAGCACCCTCCCAGGGGCACAGGCCCTGGTGTGCACAGAACATGGTTCTTTTGATGACGTTGACCACACTAGCCCCCTCAAGCCCTGCAAAGCCACTGGCTGGGTTCTTTGTTCCTTTCTTTTTCTGACATACTTGGTGGCAGTGACACACCAAATTGGTACCTGAATATTTTTGCCAGATTACTGGGGTGACCGTGTGTGCATGCGTGTGTGTGTGTGTGTGTGTGTGTGTGTGTGTGTTGCACTGCATTTTGTGAGAAAACAAGAGGATAAGAAGCAAAGTAGTTCTTTATCAGTTCTGCATAGAGGATAAATGCAGAAGTTTTTATGTTCTTCAAATTTCTTTTCTAGGGGCCCGTGAGAGTCTGAAATCCTTTGTATGTGTCAGGTGTCCCCTGGTGTACATACATGCACACTCATGTACACAAACTCACACATCTATCTATGTATACATAGATGTCATTGCAAATGTCTCAGAGGCATTTCTGCAAGTGAGATGAGACCATTCTCCTTAATTCTATTCACTGGACGTATGCAAACACATATTATCATACCAAATAAAAAATAGCTCCAAGTCAACAACAAAATACAAGTTTGTATAGATGAAAAGAAATACGTGCCACCAACTGCCCCTTCCTTAGGGTGAAACATGGCCTGTGCTTTTCCTCACGTGCCCTTCGGGTTGTGTCAGGACAAAATGGCATTATCTCGCCTTCTGCAGCTTCCCAGGCCCCTGCTTTCCTCAAGGCATCCCTTCAGCCAGAAACGCATCCCAATTTGAAAAAGCTTCCTACTTACTGTGGGAAAATTTGAGGATACAACCTACATACACGGTTGAGGTTAATGCCAAGTAGGTTTTTACAAGGCTGTCTGGTTTGGGCATAAAGCCTAACTAACCTCTTTTGCTGTGACGTTCAGGTATATCTGAATGAATATATCTGTCCGCTGACGGCAGTGTTTGAGTTTACCCCGCAGGCTCAAAATAAACTTTTCCCTCTATTATATGCACATTTTTCTATATTTTTGTGTTTTTCAAGAATGAATAACAATGGGAAGTTTTTATACTTTAATCATTTATTTTAATAAAATGCACCCCCTTAGCTATTTACTTAAGAATATAAATACCATAATTATTGTAAAATTGTTATTCAGTGTGAAACTGTTTCAAGGACTTTTTTCCATTTATAAGATTTTTAAATATATTTTCCTGTGACTTGCTCTATCAACAACAAAGATGTTTTATATGCCATATTGTATAATATTTTGTAATAAAATTTTATGTCATCGGTGCCGTTAGATGCTAATTTATCTCTACTTAAATCTAATTAATGCCACTTAGTATGTTTTGAATATTTTTTGCTAAAATTCAATACAGTGGTAAATTTATTACCATGTGACAAAAATTTAAAATAAAAATGTCATTTATATACAGAGCAGCTTAAAATGTTATTATTAAATGCATGAGTCAAAATATCAACTTGTTATTTTTTTTGTGACTTTTGACACCTTTTGAAAAAAAATTGAAGTCCATTACCGCAGTGAATGGGTTAAGCAGCGCCTCCCAATCATTTTCACATCTTGGGACACTTAGAAAGTGATAGTTATTTTAAGGGACATGGGAGTAAATGCATGCTGCTGCTCGTTGCCAGGGATAGCCAGTCCGGGACTCTGGCCACCTCAGACCCCACCTGCCTACCTTAGTGCTTGGGGACCAGCATCTCACCACACTTTTAACCCGTTTCAGGGGCTCATCGCCTCTCCCCAAGCTGGTTTGCTGGCCCTTCTGGGTTCTGGTCCTTCAGGTTAGAGCTCTTAATGGTTTCAGGGACTCACGTCCCTGACAAGGTTTTCGTAAGTCCTTCCTTTGAGGAGCCCCATCTTGACATGCCTCCAACTAAAGTCTCCCCTCAACTCTTTCCAACTCTCCCCAAACGCTTCTCTTCACGACGTTTGTGCCTGAGCTGGTGTCACTTCCTTAGTGAGGCCTCCCATGGCCAGTCAGTTCAAAGCTGGTCTCCCACAGAGGCTGGCCTTCAGAGGACCAGTCAGTTTTCTTCAGTCTGCTCATAATGTGACATTTTGTTTATTTGTTGTTTTACTTGTTGTTCTCTCACTAGTTTGTACATTTCGGGAAGATGAGAAATTGTTTCGTGTTTTCCCTCCTGCATTCCTCGTGGCCTGGCACAGTGCTTGCACACACAGGAGCGTTTGTTGAATGAATAAATACATTTTGCGGAAAGAGGTGTTTTTATTTTTTGTTTGCCACAGGCTCATTAGGATTATGGCATCCCACTCACAGAACACCAGTGTCAGATCCTCTCCTGTCCTTTCTAATATTTTTACTGCCAATTTGTCCTTAAACAGTTTGATGAATTTCAGCTGATCACCATCAGGTTTTTGCTGGTTTGTTTGTTTTCATACAAGAACGGTTAACAGCAATGTGTAAAAGAGACTCACAAGCCTGAGGCTGGAGGCAAGAAAGAAAATTCTTTACTTTTGGGCTGAGTGCATTTTGTCAAGTCTAAGTTTTATTTCCCCGAGGCTTTTCTTTGTCAAGCTTGGCAAAGTGCTGTTTCCTAGGAGATCTACACAAGAACAAAGCTCAAATGTGAAGAAAGAGAAAAGCATGCCCAAAGCAAAAAATCAGAGGAAACTTTTAGATCGAAGGCGCCTCCCTTCCTGCCACAAGATCATTTACAATCTTGTTTCCACCCCACCCCCACCCCGAGTGCATTAGTTTTCTAAACTGTCTTGAACTGAATGGATGAGAAAGACCTTTCAGACTGTGTCAACCACCCTGGAAATCGGTACAAGTGCTAGGAAAGAGGCTCAGGAAGGATTTATCTTCTGAAACTTCAAGGCAGTTTTGATGGCAACATTTTCTCTTAGGAAAACTGGGCGAGTGCATCCCGGATGGTGACCGGCTGGGACACTGTGAGGGTCAGTGCGGGGGCAGCGGCCGTGGGCTGGGCGGAGCCTCACCCAGGACAAAGGGGGAGAAGAGGGTGTAAATTGGAAGCGGGATATCCCCAGGGACAGGTCTGACTCAGAGAGATCTCCCCATTGGTTGTGCTGTACCGAGGCAGTCACAAGGAGGAGGCCTTTTCTTGTCAACAGAGCAGGGCTTCCCTAACTCCCACTATCCTGAGAGTCACAGAGGAACTTTAAGATGCAGAGGGAGTCCCAGGGCCCTCCTGGAGGTTCTGATGTAGTTGGTCTGGGTTCAGGTATGAAAATTTACCTTCGTAACAAGAATCCCAGCTGATTTTTGCTGATGAGGCACGTTTGAGGGAAAGGCATTGGATGGTTGGCCCCACTTGTCCCTCTTTGGCTGATCCACCGATCTTCCAGGTGAGCCCAAACAGCTGCCTTCTCAACCTTTGAACTCAAATCCACGGGAAGAATTTGAATATGTTCTCATGATTTATTCACTCGCAGCTGGAGTATGGTTCTGCAGATAGTATGCCACTTCCCTCTCTGGAGGGATCTTGGAGATGCCCCAGTGCCCAAGGTGAAGGTGGATATGGAGGCAAAGGCATCGGGAGAGAATCCCTTTAGGAATGGAGCAGGCTTCTCCACCAGCAGGCATTCCTGGGGCCTGTCCTTACACTCCAGTACAGTCATAGCACGCCTCGCGACTTGCACCCCCGCCCTACGCACGTCCCCTCATCTTTCTCTCTCTGTCTCTGCTGCACCGTCACAGTATTCTGTTTCATCTGTGCGTTTCCACTTCACACTCAACTGGTTCAACACTGTGCTCCTTGGCTGTCCTCTCCATCCTACCTTCGTTTCGCCTCCTGACCCCTCCTCCTGGGTTACCTCTTCTACCGTGGAATCATCATCTCCAGGACCCCAACATCCCCCGCTTCCCCATTCCTTAAGCCGATGCTAGGTATATGCTTATGACAGTGGTTTACAGCCCTGGCTGCAAAACAGAATCATCTGGAAAGATTTTAAAACATACCCATGTCTGGGCTCCAATCCCAGAAATTCTGATTTAATTGTTCTGTGGTGAGGTCAGGCCATGGAGAACTTTTAAAACTTCCTATGTGACTCTACCGTGCAGCCAGGCTTTACCCCCAGTTACACCCTCCCAGATTTGTGGGGTGCAAATGTGATCCACAGGGTCAGGCTTGGGTGAGAAGAGTGCTCTTACCTTGGGCACAAAATTCAAGCAAGTACCCAAACCCTCAGTCATCAAGATCAATCATATTTAATACAAAAAAAAAAAAAAATCAAAATTCATGCAATGAGTCTATGATAAACAACCCATCGAAATTTTTATAAGAACAGGCTGTTTTGGTGTGTCTGTTTTCCAACCCTGTGTTATTTCACAACAGGAACAACTGTTTCCAATCGGGCTGCAGTTCCCAGGCTGCCGTGGCTGTCACGTTGTTCCCATGGGTTTGGGAGGGTTGACAAAGGCATGCGAACAGATTGGGCAATCAGGGCCTTGGGATTTTTCGAATGGAGATTTATATTAACTTTTTCTATTTTGTTAATACATGGAAGGATGTTTTGGTGGTTGTACACAGGGGTGCACATTTTGCCTCTTATCTCAGGCTCGTGGCTTGGCACAGCACTGGTGATCGGGCCACTCCTTTCCATGCTCTTGACACCCACATCTAGGTTTATCCTTTGGGGACCTAAGCCCTGTGTGAGCAACAAAGCCCAGCTCTCCAGCCTCATCTCCTATTGCTTCCTGCTTTGGGCATTAACACTCCTGAGATAGTAAGTGTGCGGAAGTTCTCCCGGTTGCCTTGGTTTTCCCTGCAGCCACACCTTTCCACAGGCATTTCTTTCTGCCCTGCAAAACTGGGTCAGAGCAGTCAGTCAGCTGCATAGGGTTTTATTTTTTTCCTGTTAATTTTAGCACTGCACGAACACCTGGCTGTGATAGTGAATGGGGCTGAAATGCAGCCTCACTCCATGTACCATAAATTCCTATGAGTTCCCATGAATTCCTATCTACCTTATACGACAGAACTCAGGCTTCTGATCTCTACTGGAAAGACTTTCCTGCCCTTGGTCTCCCAGCCAGAGAGATTCTAAGTCACCACCTCACCCTTCTGCACGCTTTTATGATGGCAGCTATCTCAGTGAATTGTAATTATGTGAACAACCACGGAGCCACAAGGCTGGCACATGGGTCTGGTGTGTATCAGCCAAGCAGGGGTGTCTCTTCTTTAATCAAAGGATGCCTTTGAAGAACACTGGAACAAGTGGTCAAGTAAAAATATTCAGACAAGTAACTCCTTGTTTTACTTCAGGATACCCAACAACTGGTTCAGTGGCTGTCAGTCAGGTGGGGCTGAGCCAGCTGAGGTAACATATAACCCAAATCTTGGTGACGTAAAAACAGCCAAGTTTTATTTCTTGTTCACACTGCATGCTCACCATGGAACCCAGGTGGATGGAGCAGCCACTATTGGAAACACTGCTTGCCCTGATGGTAGAAAGAAAATAAGCCTTTGAGGGTCTTACACCAACAATTAATTACTTCTGCTTGGAATCACCCTTGGAAGTGTCATCATTTCTGCTCCAACTTATTGGCCAAAGTTAGTGTCATGGCTCCACCCAACCTCAAAAGAGATGAAAAGTGCAACCTCACATGTGCCTGGGAGGACATGTTACAACCCTAGCAGGGCAGGAGCGTGTGAAGACCTTAGGCAAACGGCACTTAGGACTACCAGAGTTCTATGATACTTGCCATAAAATTGACTAATTTTCCTTATTTCCTAAATAGCCATGTCAGCTAGTTGTTTCAGTGTTTAGAAATGAGTTACCATAGTGGCACATAGCAATGACGACTATGAACTAAAACCCCAAAAGCACAGTCTTTTGGGGAAAACTTTCAGTGGCATCTCTGCCCATAAGTAAGGGTTTTCATCTTATTTTACAGATGTAGTTCAGATTATACTGTATAAAATAGCAGAGTGATAATGGCCCAAGTGAAGTTTTAGATGAGATTCTTAGTATTTTAATAGGATAAACTCCCTAATCATCCAATGGATCAAATGAAATATTGGATATGAAGACCATTTGTAAGTTGTAAAGTGCTACAGCACTTAATAGCCTAAAGGACCGTCATCTCAAAGATTCTTGGGTTCTAAGATCTCACCCTGCTCTAGGTATCTTCTCATTTCTTTTCCGTAGGTTTTCATTTGCTTTTCAAAGAGGCCCCTCATAATAACAGAGATACAGAAAACATTCCTTTAATTTGAATCAGCAGTATAGTCAAAACAAAAATTGAAGAGCTCAGTTTTTCCAGAAATAAACTGCCCTCGGAATAATGCCACTGAATTAGACATTAAGGAATTTAAAAAGTGAGTTGCAGATAAAGTCTACACAAGTTTCTTCTATGCACAAATGAAGTCCAGGTGGGAACTGCAACAGAACATTCCCTTTGTATAATAGCATGCATTTGAAAAAGACCAGCCTCCTCAGTGTGTGCAGGTGGGTCCTGTTTTAGAAAGATGTTCAAATCCTTAAGCTCTTAAAAACAGGATAATTAAGAGGTGAATTTCACATTAAAAAGTAATTTTAAAAGCACGAAGTGCTCTTTTTGTACACTTGTATTATATAAAGAATATGTTAGTGAGTTAAAAAAATATCAGTTCCATAAACTGAAATACATATGTAACACTATATTACGTATATTTTCTTTCTTTTTTTTTTTTTTTTTTTTTTTTTTTTTTTTTTTTTTTTTTTTTTTTTTTTTTTTTTTTTTTTTTTTTTTTTTTTTTTTTTTTTTTTTTTTTTTTTTTTTTACGTATATTTTCTTTACCTGTGTTTTACCCCTCTTTTATGGATAGGTTCCTCTGTGTCTGTTTTAGTATTCTGTTATCCTGCAGTTAGTGGACAATAATAGATGCAACTGAAATTCCTACCAATTTAATTTATCCTGTGTCCTATGATGACACAGTTATCTGAAGAACTTGTGACTGTAATCATGTGAAAGTTTTTGTTAAAATGAAAAATTATGTCTGACCCCCAAATTAAAGAATTTATATGTAAAAAACATATTAACTAAATCTCATACCAAATGTCAAACGTTTACATGTGAATGGCTTTCTTCAAGAACATAAAAGTCAATAAAATCCTCTTAATTTTCATGTTAAAAAAAGAGTCTGCTGGAGGATTAATTCCCCTGGCCTATCTTTTCTAAAACCCAGACTTGATTTAGTCACATACTCGATATGTTCAAGTTCTAATAGTTCCACAATCTTTAGAAAAATCCAGAAAGAAATCCAATGACAATTGCAAAGTGTGTGATGGATAGGATCAATATTAGAAATGCATCATTGAATTCACTCTTCTGATGGAACGGTTTGAACATTACAGTAATCAATCTCACTGACTTTTTTCGAGACATTCTTTTTTTTCCCCTTGAGACATTCGGAAGGCAGTCAGGGAAGGCATTCTAATAATGTTTTAAGCAATGGTGCATCTTAGTGCCTTCTGAGGTAAACACTTTGGAGTTCTTTGAATGAATATGTTCTGCAATGTTAAAATGCAAGCTTGATTCTAGCTAATCTGTCTTCGAAGAGTGGGGGATATAATCTATCACAAGAGACCAGCGACTTAAAACTAGCCTGAGAGATTAAGACATTCTTAACAATTTCAAGAGAAGTCTTTCTTTACTCAGAGGCCACGCATTGCTTCTCAAAAGTCAAGGTCTTCATGATCACTCCATTTAATGTTAATTGAGAAGCACTTCCCTCAAGTGCAAAGCACAGAAGCTTTTGTACAAAGGAAACAAAATGGGTTATCTAGTTTATTTCTCATTATTTGTGTGCTTTAACAATAGATAATTAGGCTAATTCCAAGAAAGATGCTATAGAAGAATTTTATTTACTATCTCAATTTGAAGAAAAAAAGAGGATCTCATCCTTCCATAAGTTAAGTTGGTCTTGGTGTGTGACAACCCTGTGTCCATGTCATCAGAGAAAGTTCCTGAGAAAGGGTAGATTTGGAATTGATTGTGGAAGGAGGAAAAGAAGGAGAAAAAGGCATAAGTATGGCCAATTCTAGGAAAAGAGACCATTTGTTTAAAAGAAGGAAGAAGTCATAATGTGTAGAGAGGAAGAGGGAATTTAGCCTGACCAGGTCCAAGTTGAAAAAGGCTTCAGTAGAAGACCCTTTAAGCTTATGGGAAGACCATGACATTTAATGTGGAAGGAAACAAATCTTTGATAATCTTTGAATCAAAAAAAATTTTTTTTGAAAAAAAAATCATTGAGGTGAAGGATATGTTAACTCTTCCTGGGCAGGTATTTTATTAGAACTGTGCTTTAACTGACCTCATCAGCCTTTTATACCAGGAGGTATTTTATAATGTTTTCCATATCTACCCTACCTTTGGGTAGATAAAAATCAGATAAATGAAATCAGAAGAGCTTTATCTAAAATACTTAAGAGAATGAGTGCCTTTCAAATTAGGTAACCCATTACATATAAGTTACTGAGTTTATATCTTCAAATAACACTTGCTGAATTGATTGAGTACAATATGCTAATCATAAATATATAGTTTTATCTATTCTTTAAAGAGGTTCCTCATGGATCTCAGCTTAGAAGACTATTGGGGTTTTTAGGTTTATGTGAATTGCTCCATAAACTCAGAAGAAATGAAATTGTATTTTCTGTAAAATATTCTATAATTTTATAAAATTACGTATTCCTGGATTAATCTCTCCGGAGTTGGTCACTCATGGTGCGTGCTACGCCTCCTCCTGCTGCCTAGGGGGTAATTCTCTGCCCACAGCTTCTCACTGAGGGAGCAGGCATGTGTGACCAAGTCTGTACCATATGACTAAACAAGGCACAGCCGAATGGACCGGTGGTTGGTACAGGACCCAAGGGTGGCCAATCAACAGGCTGGTTGTAAATTAAGAGGAGGGCCAATGCAAAAGAGCTCCCCATCAGAGACAGTGATGATTAGCTGGACCAGTCAGACCCCCTCTCAGGAATCTGAATTACCACACACATGGAGAGAGAGTCAGTCAGTGGTAGGGGGTGGATAGGGGAAAGTACCACAAAAGGAAATTAAGACAGTGACAAAGTGTCAAAGTGGCTAAGGGACCCGCGCAGGGGGCCAGAAGCTCCTCCCAGTGCCTGAGAGCATTCCATCTCTATGAGTGGTTGTACTGGGTTCCCAGGGAGAATTGTGTCTCCTTGCTGCCATGCATAACCTTATAATAACACAACTTCATTCCTGAAACTGCCCGAATGAAACACTTGCAAGCTTATAAACCCCCCAAATCAAACTAATATATAGTCCAAAATTTGGCAAAATTGTGCTATGTACTTCAGAGGCAATTTGGTACAGAGGGATTCAATTTTACCTTTACTAATTTGGGAAAAACATTTTGTGAAACAACATTAGCCATTGTACATGACTAATTCAACAGAAACATCTCCTGCCTGCAAAACAACACAAAACAAAACAAAACATTATGTTGAAGGTGTCCTTGCCATTATTTTGGGAATTAAAAGCTAGGAGGATCAATGATGATGATTTCCATCCAGAGCCAAGGTTACATGGTTTGCTATTCCCTCTTAAATTAGGTCCTTTCTTTTAAAGGTATGCCACCTAATCGATAGGTCAGTCTTAATGTTTAAACATCTTCTCTCAATCCTTTATTACCAATAAAAGCTAAAGATCAAGTTCTTTGGCCATTTACCTAGGTACTGGTTTGTGCTGAGAACATTGCTCAGGGCACAGATTTCAAAAAAGGAGCAGCTAATTTGAGTGCAGCAGAAAAATGTTTGAAAATGTAACATTGTCTAGAAGATGAGCACTTGAACAGCAGCTGGGGACCTGGGTTCTGGGTGGTTCTGTCACTAGCAAGCCATGTTATCCTGGGCAAGTCCCTTTCCTTGTCTGTAAAAAGGAAGGAGTTGTAGTCTTCAAATTCTCTGCATTGTATTACCTCCCTCCCAAAGTAAATATAAGTTTCACCCCTGCAGTGTGCCTGCTTCTCTGCCTAGGGCTGAGTCTTGCAACAGCCCCCGGGACCTCCCAGGTGCTCAGGAGATGCTCATTGATGCTGAATGATCCATGCTGTACAGGGGTCATTAAAGAGGCTGTTTTTCACGTAGGAGTCTTAGCTAGTTTTCCCAGTGCTTTCACACAGCAGGTGCTCACTGGTCAGAAATACCACATTTGGTTCTCAGTGGGTACACGCCTTACTTTTCCACACAGACATACAGGCATGGAGGAGCCTCCCGGAGTGGGAATAGGGGTCGTCTAGGAGTTGGGAGACCAGGCCCACCACTAACTACTGTGTGGCTTTGGGCAAGTCATTTCATTTCTCCAAAGTCCTGTTTTCTCATCTGCAAGGGGAGAGGGCTGCATCAGACCCTAAGAGCCCTTCTGGTAGCATACCCCTGACTCTGGGCCTGTTATGGGGTTACATATAACAAATGGGTATTAAGAACAGATAAATCCAAGGGGAAGGATATGGGGCTACACAAGGCATGAAGGCAAAGTAATTAGTGCAGAGGCATCAGATCATTAGAAACATCAAGTCAGGCAGACTCTGCTTTTTATGTGCATCACCTAAAATCCTTTATGAGCATCAACTGGGCAGGCTCTTCCTTTGCTGTTATTGGTTCATCAAAGCAGATCACTGACCTCAGCCACATCTGCCGTCATACTGGCTGTCACGGGGTTGCAAACACCATGGGAGAAAGCCTGCCAGCTTGCAAGCCTGTGAAAGGTTCGTGTTGTTTAAAATGCCCAATTGCGGGGATCCTGAGGATTTTGCTATAAATTTCATCGGAAATGCTAGGTCACCCCTATTTAGGGGCCCTTTCCAAAAACAACTAGAAGAGCAATCCAATAGTGAGTTGCTACGGACTGCTAGACTTGGTCATATTAGCATGACCCTAATTTCTTCAGACCAAGGACCCTTTAGTAAGAGGTTCCAATTCCTAAGGAAGGGAATCTTTGAGTTGCATGAATGAAGAAAGAGACACACGGTCAAGGTAGGGTGGGCAGCAAGACTGTAATTGTGCTTGAACAAGCAGTCTTCTGATGAAGGATCCAGATGGATGGAAAGGACCAGGAAGCAGAGAGGAAAGGATGAACCGGTATTTTGTTGGCAGTGTGACTCTGTGGGCTCCCCAGTAGCCCATCAGGGCTACATTAGGATGGTCTTCTGGGTTTTTACTACTTGTGTATCCTGTGGACTTTGTAATTCTGCATCTTGCTGGGGGCCTAGTATAGCCCATGGGATGAAATACTCCTGTGTGGAATCAGCAGTCTGGAAAGGAAGAAATGCCATCATGAACTTAATGAGCCAGCATAGGGGATGATATTCTCCAGAACAGTTTGAAATATTATCATTTCACCGTAACTTAATCTTTTGTTAATGAAAAAACAAAAACATCGAGCCTACCCATGTCATAACTTCTTTGCCATCTTCCCTCTCAGCCATTAATAAGAAGAATCTTTTTGTGAGATTCTTGAATAGCTGATCACTGGAAGTTGAAAGTAAACCAAGACATTCTTGGAAGAAATAATAAAGATTTTCCCATTGTGTAAATGCCCTCCAGAGTGTTAATTACAGCAAATGATATAGCTGTGTCCTGGTCTGTGTGTCATTCCAGGAAAAGTCAAAAGCTCAGATAACAGACCAGAGGGATTAACCTAGTTAGAGTTGCTTAGTACAGTTCATTGAAAGAACAGCCTGAGCATGACTTTCATGCTCAGATTTTAGTTACTTCTGATCCCCATAACACAAGAATTGTGTCTCACTGTAGTATTCGTGGCTGTCCGGATTTGTGTGTCTTCAAGACATCATGGCACAAATGCAAGTTACCTCCAATTCTACTCAGCAGTGCTCCCTCTGTTTTTGCCCGAAAGGATTAAAATTGGTACACCCATCTGTCCATCCAGGCGATGGTGACAGACCTAGCCCAGCTCCTGGGGCAGCCTGGGCAGCTGGAGCTAGAGAGTGACTCAGAGGGGCAGCCAGTGTGGCACAGGGGATACATTCAGACAACTGATACAAAAACAGATCCACCACTCATACATATTTACAACCCCAGGTTGTGCCCAAGGCCAAAAGTGGTGAGCTTGGTCCTTTTCACCCTCAAAACAAATACTTCAAGCTGCTTTTTCTTTCCATGGACATTGATCTACGTCAGAATACATTGTTGATGGCAGTGGCGATGGGGATTGGGAGGGGCTCAGGCAGAGGCCCAGGCGTGACTAGCCTTCATTGCACTGCCCTGGAATGGTTTAATCTGGATGGTGCAGGCTCGTCATGCCTGTAGGGATGACCCTGCCCTGCTTCTCATTCAGGTCAGTACAAGCCATTGGAGATGAAGCCTGACCACTCTCCTACGGAAGGAGTGCTTGCTGTGGCCCTCCTTGGTGAACATAGACAAGCACATTTACCTGCAGCTGAGTATGAAGTTAATGCTACATCCTCCTGAGCTCCATCATTGTCTCGGGCTGAAAGCCAAAGGAGGGAAGTGATGGGTTAGTGTCAGAGATTCACCTGGAGACAGCACATGAGGTCTACAAAAAGGCTCAATGGCTTGCAAAGAGGCTCTTGACCCGTTAAAAAGGAATTCTCTGTTGATGCTGTTCTAAAAAAAATTATAACTTAAAAAAGGGTGTTTTTAAAGCTTTTGAAGAAGGTTGTATGGATAGCATGTGTTCAGGAGAAGCCTGTCTACATTCAGTAATGAGAGGCTGAAGAGTCATCACCACTTTCTAGAGAAAGAACTATGGCATGACCTGGGGCATCTCACTGTCTTCAACAGCATAAAAGGCCTTAACTGGATCATCTCTGAAGTCCTTTTAGGCGTGATACTCTACAAACTTTGATTTGATTGAAAAAACTGGACATAATATAAAAAAATCCCTAAAGACAGTTTTATTCTGTCATAGATATCACACATGTGGCTGTTCAATGTCTGTTGATAGTCACAGATATAGCTGTGTCACTGGTGTTCACACTTAGTGGCTTTAGCATTGGAACAGGACAGCTCTGCTCTCACACTAGTTAGCTGTGTTACCAGTTCCAAAGGCTTTTGTTGCCTTTGTTTCCCAATGTGAGTAAAAAAGGGATCATGATGATCATAACAGTAAATCTATTTCATAGTATATATATATGGGCCTTGGACTAGGGCATGTTAAATGAAACACCGTAGTGCTATCCTTTGCATGCTGTTGTCCGTGTTGGTGCTGGTATCGATGCTCTGACATCTTCCTCCTATGGGCATTTGTTTAGAGGAGTAAAATATGACAGCGCCAAAGCCTTAGACACTACACCACCAGGGAACTCCCAAGAGGAGTAAAATATGAAATACTCTTCTTTCCTTCACCGCAGGATGAACTGAATTTTGTTTTAACTTTGTTCCTTGCGGCATAACCAGAGCTCTTCACACTTCGCGCCCTCGTAACCAACGTTCATCCAACATTCTCCTAAGACTGGGTCATAAATTGGAGAAGCCACATTCCCCAGCTTTAGTTATGGTTCATGACAGGCTGAGTGTGGTTCTCTCTGGATGAGTCCTGCAACCACCTCATGGTATGAAATCTGAGACGAGTAAGTAAGAACTTACATTTCTACGTGAAGGAGGCAGGGACATTGTAACCATCATTTAGAGACCAGGAGCCTGAGCTTCTAGAGGCTGAGGAGTTTGGTTTGGTCTCAAAGTTGGTAAGAAGCAGAGCTGAGCCCCAAAGCCAGGGTATGTCAGGCCAGATTCTGCACTCTTCCTCAGGCCCTATGCTGTGCAATGATCTCATGCTCCTTGGATCTTTATGAATGTCATTATCCTTGCCTGGTCTGTCCTCAGACCAAACAAGTCCTGCCCAGACTCACTGTCTTCTTCCCTACTTTATACTAATTCTTTTTCTGTGACCTATAGCTCTAGCGGGTGACAACAGAGTGGTTTTGTAATTTCTTCCCATGAAAGAATAAATAAAAACCATACCTCCTGGGACCATTCAAATTGCGTTTCTCATAGTAAGGTGGGTGCGTTGGAGAAAAAAATGTTGAGAATTGTCAAAAAGGGCTCTGTTCAGCAAAAGTTGGTATTGGCTCGAAGGAAAACAACCTGAAGTGCTTATGTTTGCAGAAACTTTTCTTCTTCTCTTGGTTCATGTCATTTTATAGTCATTGACCCATTTTTGCATTACATAGACTCATTATTTTTGTCTTAATACCTTCAAATAGACTCATACTAGGTTTGTCTGTACACATTTAAAACCTGGACAGAAATATGCCCATAATAATGTGGTACTTGCAAATATACATGGGTCTTGCTTTTAGCAAACTTGATATAATAATATTCTAATTAGTCTAAAACAGATAAAGTAGGCAATAATTAGAACAGGAGCTTTCCCGTCATTAAAAAAAAAAAAGATTCATGGCTGATATTCTACTATATTTAAGATCTCTGCAAATTATATCACATTTAAAATTCTCAGTTAAAAGAGCAACTAATTTTAAAAGGTCAGTCAATATCCAGCTCTTTAGGAGCACATTTATAACATAGGGCAAAGAATAGTTGTACCCCGTTGTTTGGTGCCCTGTAGCAACATGCCTGAGTGCATTTTTATCCTCTGTCTGGATGTTTTCTGTACCCTGAAATTAAGTCTATAAGCCACTTTGGAGAGATAAAGTCTAATCTTCTTTTGAAAGACTTCTAGGGAAGTAGAGTCCTTAATCTTCTTTGCTGATCTGCTTTACTATCTATCAACTCTTATTTTCGTATTTAATCTAAATCCCCTATGCTTTGGTTTGAGTCCATTTCTACCTATTGTCTTCAGTTGGAGAACAGAAAATAACAGGACAACAGCCTCTTGGAGAGAGGCCTTTATATTTGTGAAGTTCCCTGCTCATCCTCTTGTTTTACTCTTCTTTCAGTTTCATAATTCTGCTCCCACAACCCAGTGGTAAATCAAATAATTATGTGACTGGAGTCACGGCTACCAGCAGTATTAATCAGCAGAATCACATGACAAATGCAGGTCTCATGGACACATACAAACTATCATGTTTTAGTACAGAACTTAGAGAGAGAGAGAACTTAAATAGCGTCTATGAGAAGGTACATTAAGAACTACCATCTTAATTTCATCATCTTAACCTTCCACATAGGTCTGACGTTATAGCCCTTTAACCATCTTTATGGTTTCCTACCCAAACCTCTTTAAGTTCCCCACACTTTTCATTAGTGGATCCCAGAACTGATCTGACTGATGCTGAACACAATAGCCTGATTATTCTTGCTGACCACATGTCTGTTTGCATGGTACAGTGATGGTTTCTTGAGCAAACCAAAGCAAAGACAGTGTAAGTTGCCTCCCCACAGTCAGCTCCTGAATTACAACACACTTAACATTTTTTAAGTAGTTATTATTATACTGCACTTTCCTAGTTCTTATCTATTTTGTGTCTGTATGTTTTTCCTAGCTAGGTGGAATCCTGTACCTTTTATTGTTTTGATCATTCTTCTAATTTTTGATATTGGACATTTTCCAAGTGACCTAAATTCTGATTTCATTTCCTAAGCTTAAGTTTCTGGTTATTCTGTCCAATTTTGGAGCGCAATCTATGTATTCTTTATGACTCTATTGATTCCCACCCCTCTCTAGCCCCCAGCAAAATATCAAACTACATTGGCAGTGACATTCACTGGCAAACCATTTCCTGCTCATAAATGGGTTTTCTAACCATGAGTGAGCCATAAAGCTAGTACCAGGAAACACTGTGCTTCTACGAACCCTTGATCTTCTACTAAGGCACTCCTTAGAACGGTCTAAACACTTGCCTAATATTTTTTGGGGGTATGAAATATTGATCATTATAAATCCCAGTGTATCTTGAGTTATGAAACTGTTAAGAACATTCTCTCTTTTCTCTCTCTGAGTTTTGTTTCCTGGAAACATAAAACAACAATAAAATAAACATGGGAAGTTTGGTGAGAACTATGAGAAGTAGTTTCAAGAAAGATTGACTCTAATTCTGCTGCAAACCTCAGTGATTTGATCACACATCATCACCAAGCAATGAAAAACTGTTCCACCAGTAGGAAGGATACACCGTGTTAGTTTCTGACTCTGGGTCAACTGAACTGAAAAGAATCAATGGGTGCATCTATCTGAACAGGATTTAGCTTGAATGTGTAATTAGCCATGTATTACAGCTCAGAAAAGTGTATTCACTTGAAAGGGAAGCATCTATTAATTTTTTGAGCCTAGTGAATATTATGTGTGCTATACAATACAGAAAATAACACCATCTTTGCACATTATAAATAAATTGTGAGAAATCAGATGCCTATTAAGACACAAAAATTGATGTAAAACTCTGGTATTTGGTTATGAGTAATAGCCCAGATGTTTCAGAAAGGAAATAATTACTTTTGACATATTTCCAGATGTCTGAAATTAGCCACTATTTTCCCCAGGTTGTTGAGGTCAAAGCCTCTTTGTTGTCATGGATAACATACTTTATTCTTTCACGAAGTATAGTCAGGTGGGTTGGTCTTACATAAGGATAAAAATATGACCTAGAAATTATTATGAAAATGTCATATAAGCAAGTTGCTTTATTTCTATTAATGATTGTACATCTGTGCCTTTACTCAGGATTCTGAGTTAATAGCTCTTCCTGTCACTTTTGGTAAACCTTGAAGGGTTTTAAGCAGTGAATAGTTTGAAAAGTAGGAATCCAGAAGTCACTGGGCTTTGTGACTTTAATGAGGTGATGAGTCCTACAAGTCAGTTTATTATAATGTTTGGGCAAATTAGCTTTGACACTTAAAATTTAAAGTGTCAATCACTGTTGCCAGGGTTGACTTTTGTACTTGACAGCCAAAACATCTGGACTTGGCATTATATGTCATGCAATTGCATGGCCCAAGCCTAATTTTGCTTAACTCATTTTATAGGGGGTGCCTTTCTTTACCCAGCATGAGCACTCAGAGCCACACCCTCTTTACTTAAGGCCTTTGATTCATTTCTATCTTGGTCTCGTTCTATCAGTCTCTGTAGTTTGGAAGAACTCATTTCTCATAAAAGTTTAACTTTGATTCTGGGGGGCTTCATCTCCACCTGTGAACTATTTAATCATTCACTAAGTTCTTACTGTTCCTCTTTGTTCCCTCTTGGTTCATCCTGTTGCCCCATTTCTCTCCTGTGTCTCCCATTGGAGAGCCTCCCGGCTCCCTGAATCCCCCAGGGAATGTACCTCTGGAGAGTTCCTGGTTTTCCACTCTGAAGTTGCATTGGTAGGCTGGGACCGAGCAGGCGTTGCCTTGTAAAGCACAATCCTGTTTGCATGATCTGTAGAGAATGCAGAGCTCAGGTATGATGTACAGCAGCAGGAAAACCCATGCGTTGGTGACCAGGGCAATGCAGATGACAGGGTCATCCCACTGGGGCTGTCGCTGGAGCTGTGGGTTGCCTCTCATGAGCATGGAGATCCACACCACCCAGATAATGATGGAGATGAGTACAGTGGCGAAGATGAGCTTTCCATGCCGCTTCCAATTCTCACATGGGCCACAAAAGGTGGCTTTGGAGATGACAAACGTGAGGGCCATCAGGAAAAGGACGTAGACCAGGAGTACGACAAAGTCCACATTGAGCTGACAGGGTGTCAGGTTTGCAAACATCATACCTCTGGTCATCATGAGAGTCACATACTCAATGGCAATGATCGTCTGCAACAGGCTGAGACCAATAGCAAGGCACAGAATTGTTGTCCAGCAGAAGGAGACTCTACCCCGGACCAGCCTCACCAGGTTGGAGGCATGAGCCAAAAGGCATGAGAAACAGAGAGCAAAGAGAACCCCAAAGAAAAAGTAGCGTACAGGGGCAGTTTGTTGATTTAACTGGGTAATGAAGGCAAAAGCAAGGCTGAAGAGCCCCAGCACGCCAAGGAGGAAGAGGAGCTGTGTGGGGAGGACATTCCACTGGCCACAGTCCTGAACCTTTCTTAGGAGGAAGAGAAATGCCAAGAGCAGAATAACTGTAACCACTATGCCGATTATTGCCAGGCATTCCAGAACAATCCCCCATGGCCCCTCTGTGTCACAGAGGAAATAATAGTCCTCGGTGGACTTGACACAGTCCTCGTACATGGCAACTGTAGGTGGACCTCACGAGAATGGACTTCTGTTCCCCTGCAGAAAAAATAGGAGACAAACTTATGACTTTACATCTACCCACAAGTACGCCCGTTGGGTATATGCAGCGCATTCTGATGTCTCTGGGTCCCAAATGAAGACACCTGGACGTGCTGAAGGAAACTGCTCTAAACTATCAACCCCTCAAAGATATCCTAGCTCCATCCTGCTGGGAAAAGCAGAACAGTCTTCATTAGAAAGCTCCAGATAATTGATCCATTTCCATGTCACAATTTCCACCAAGGCCTTTGGAAGGCTAATGCAGAATCTCTTGCATAAAATGCTGTGAGACAAGGTTTGCATGACTGAGGGCATTCCGGTTTTATTAGGCTCCAGCACAAGGGCTGTCAACATTAAAAGATCATTAGATCGTTGAAGACATGAATGCACTGCTTGTGGGAGACAGGCAGGTGATTTTTCCTAGTAATTCCAATGACTGCTTCTTCTTCTAATTCAAGTCAATTCGGTGCAACATGGTATTGTTAAATACCTACTATTGGTTCACCAAAGAATTATACAATATGGTCCCTGCCTTTAAATAACTTTTTGGACAGTTTAGCACCAAAATCTATATCTTAACAGAAGTTGCCTAGGAAAAAAATTCCACATATTGATTTGGAAAAGAGTACCTTGTCATTGAACACTCCCAGCTCTATCCCTCTTCAGTCATTCCCATGCCAGAGGGATGGAGTGGCCCGGATTTATAGCTGCGGGCTGGGCCCCTTGGTTCGGACTTACCTTCCCTGTGTCCACGCTGGAAGCAGAGGCTGTGGTGGCTGCCGGGCTGTAACTGCCAATGAGTAAGAAAGAGACGACCTCAGCTTCTTTATTCTCTGCCCAAAGGGGCGGAAGGACTGGAGGCCCTCACTCAGATTCCTGCCGTGCCTATAAAAAGAACCGGAAGGTCAGAAAGACACACCTATTCCAGTTTCACAGCAGCTTCTCTGTTTCTTTGGTGAGAACCATTATTTTCCATTCTCCAGCATTCTCCAGGGCGGCTTCACCTTAGGGAGGTCCCCAAGGGGGCTAAGGAGCACGGCTTCCTCTCCCCACACTCCGAGCAGGTCCGGACGCTGTGAGACGCCCCCAGCTGGCCTTACAGGAGGACACCTCATTCTTCTGACCTACTCCCCAAAAAGCCGTCTCTAGAGTCTTCCTCACGTCTTGATTTTGTTCTGAGATCCAAAGGAGCTCCCATTCCACGAAGGAACAGGGGCCGTAAAGAAGGACGTGTGCCTGAACAGGACCAGTGGTTGGCAAAATTGTGAATTAGGGGAAATTTGTCTTCTTTACTACTCTCTTTTCTTCTCCTTTTGGAAGTCCTTCCTCAGGCCTTGGATGTCCATCAAGTGTGGGCTGTGGTATAATTTCCCTGTCTCCTTCCGCTCCTCATCCTTACTGGAATGAACTTGTTCTGGGTCTCATTCTATGGGGACATTCCTAGAGCCCAGGATACAACTCCAAATTGAAAGTTACCGGCCGACATGGGTAGATGTCTCCCATTTTTCCTGTGCTGACATATAACAGAGCGCGCAGTGCCATGTTCTGCCTGTGCTGACTGTGGGCCCCCTCCTTACCCCTCTACCGCCCTCCTCCAGTTTACTCTGCTTCCTTTCCTGGGTACTGCATTTAATGTTATTGTTATGATTTTAAAATTTAATTTAATTTTTAAATTTTCAATTACAGTTGACATTCAATACTTTTTAATATTAATTTCAGGCGTACAGCGTAGTGGTTGGACACTTACATAGTTTATGAAGCTGTCCCCTCGATCAGTCTAGTTCCCACCTGGCTCTACCCATAGTAATTACAAGATTATTGACTCCATTCCCTGTGCTGTACTTTACATCCTTGTGACCTGGATGTTGTGTTTTGACACAGGATTTCTGAAGACCCCCAAAGCAGTAGCTTTAGTCTGGTTTCAAGCTACGTGGTGGTCTGGCCCTACCTTTCTTGTCCACCCATATTTCTTTCAGATCTCCTGGCCCTGTGGTTTGTGGGGGTTGGTTTTCCCACTGCCTCACAAAGAAACAAGCTCACAACTGCTCACATTCTCTCAGAGGTTGTCCTGGACCCAAATTGCCTTTGCTTTGGTTCTACTTCTCCTTTGTGCTTTATCCGCACTGATCTTGTTTCCTGCCCCCATGCTGCCGCTGCCTCTGAGATCTGGCTCATCTCCTCGTGTCTGTAAGCTTCCCTGCCTCCCCGCTCACTCGAGCCCTCATTCTTCAACTCCTCACTGGGAACTCAGCAACGTGTAGGGTCTGGGATGTTCAAAATTATGAAAATCATAATTTTCTGGCTATTTTATTTGCATTAATTAATTTGCTAATAAATAAACTAGTAAATGAATTTGAAAATAATAAATGCATGCATTAACTTATTTGTATGAGTCTCATCCCCTTGATTAGATTTGGAGCTTCTTGGGGGTCAGGTTCCCCATTTTATGCCCCCACAGCCCCTGGCCCCGAGTGGAGCACCTCCTCGTTGGTGGACAGACGGTTTAATTGAAGGGTTCTAATGCTAGGATTCCAGGCCTTGTGTAGGTATTTTTCAGCAGTGTGGCTTTCCAACAGATGCTTTTCAATGAAAACCACCTGCAAGTACGTCAGGACCTTAACGAACCCCAAAGTCATTCTGAAGTGGGGTTCTAACCTTAGAGACGCCTTTACTTTAAAAAGCCACTTTTTCTTTCCTTTGGGAGAAGAATATTCCAGGGAGCAGAGTCCTCCCCTTTACTTGCTTTGGGCATAATTATGGTCAGACTGAAGCTGTAAAAGCGAATCTAAAGTTTATATTAAAGGGTAAAGGGATTTCTTTAGAGGATGAAATGTGATACCCATGAGAATTCCGTCGGAAAGCCTAGTGAATGGTTAAGTCGCTGTCAGTTGAACAACAGGGGCTTTCCCATTTAATTCTTCTGTGTTGGTGACCCCTCTCTCCTCCCAGTCTTCTAGCAGTTAGTCATGGCGATTCCTCCCTGTTGTGATGTTCTGGCAGGCTGTCTTCTAAGGACATTCCCCCAGATCTCCTGATGGCTTGAGGCAGGCGAATTAATGAGTTAATGACCACAAAGCCCTTTGAGTACCTTAGATAAAAGAACTTGTCTCAGGTACTAATTATTGTTATTTATAACTCTGGGGTTCTACAATTAACCCATGTGCTGCTAGGCGTAAGGAAAGGAGGGCCCCCTTTGCCTACACATGCCCACATCACTCACACCTCATTTCCTTTGGCTTTTAACATCACACCAAACAGTTCAGATACGGCTTTGATGAATCAAAGTATATTGATTACCATGAGTCCATTAAAAATGGAGGCAAAAGAGTGAAGAGGTCAAATGCTTTTTTTTCAAACACCTGTTTGTGTTGTTTCCTTCTCCTAGAAACAGGGCTGGAGGAAATGTTGGAGGTCATCCAGTCTAACCCTTTCATGAATAATTAATAATAAGGACGCCAACATTATAACATCAGGAATAAATAATAAGGAAGCAGAGGCCCAGAGAGATGAAGGGATGTACCCAAGGTATGGAATGGCGACACGCCATGTTTTCATTGCATTGGGCTCTGCAAATTATATAGTTTGCCATGGGCATTTCATTAAATTTTCTGGTTAATTTGATCAATGTTACACAGGATGTTCACTTTGACGAGTTGAACTGTACATTAATATAATGTGCAGTTAGTTGTGAAGAACCTCAGTGCTTTATCTGGATCAGCAAATCATCAAGACTTTGACCTGGATGTCATTTATGAATGTTCTGGGTATTTTTTGGAATGACAGTTATCTGATATTTTTTTCAGTTTGTGACTATTGTAATATTTTATTTGAACTAGTATACATTGCACTTACATTGAGTGATGTTTTCTAAGTATTACAAGAAAGCAAATGACGTGAGAAATATAGAGGTATGTTCAAGTTCAATGGCTGGGTCTGGAAATGTAGATATGACAGTATTGAGAAAAATATTGACTAATACAATTTTTTATTGTTTTGGCTGCATTATAAACAGGAGAAGTAGATGCAGTATCTTACAATGAAAATATTTAAGTGTGATTTACTAAAATATACAAAGCTTAAAAAATGACAGATGACATATAATTTATAATAAAACTTGTACAAATGAAAATTTAAAGTCTTCAAAATTAACAACAAAACCAGGGAGACAACATGATATTCTGTCAGTAAGTCTCTCACATGTTTCCAAGGTAAAATATATAAATGTATCCATAATTGTCATCTATAATTAAAAAAAAAAACTTCATAATAATTCTATTTAGTATTATATTAGGTGCAAAACAAAAAATGGGTCACACAGCTGCTAACAATTATTCTTCTGGGATGTATGGAATGGCACATATGATTTTGATGATAAATTAATGAATCAGCTGACAAATTTAAAATTATACCTCTTAGTATACCATCATATCTCATCAAATCTGTGCATTTCCGAACATAGAAAAGCAATTTTTTAAAAGTTAAACTATGATTGACATTCAGCTTATAGTTTCAGGTATACACGTACATCATAGTGACTTGACATTTTTATTTCCTATGATGTGATCACCACAATAAGTCTGGTAACCATCTGCCACCATACAAAGTTATTGTGATAATATTGACTATTTTTTCTATGCTGTACATTACATCCCCAGGACTTATTTGAAAAGCAGTGTTTTAACACAATTATAGTCTGATATAAATTTTGTGATTCATCTTGATAAAAGCTCTGTTGTTATAAGTTGTCAACACCTATAGTTAGATCAGATATGAGTGATACAATTTTTACGGAAGATGTTTTGTGTTTAAATTTAAACACAAAATTTATATCACATTTTGGACACATATATTGTTGATTTGATATTATTAAAACTAGAAAATCATAAAGGGATTTTAAGCCTGGACAATAAACATGACCAGAAAATATCGAAGTTATTAAAAATTGTTCAAAATGGATCATAACAATGTTTCATTCATCACGAAGCTCTGGCACCTATAGAAATTTTACTTGAACCTCATGGATTTATTGAAATCAAATGAGATGTCAGTGAGCAAAACTTTTAGAAATATTTTGTTTAGATATTGGAGCTGACCACATCCAGCTACTATACATGGTGGAATTCCTGGTGGTTATAAGGTAAAACACTAAGGGAAGCGTGATGCATAAATTCAGAAATAAGACTTAGATTTCTTGAATTGAAAAATTCTCCCATTTGGCAGAAATATTTGGATATGGTATTAAGATAAGTAAAAGTGAATATTTAGATGAATTTTGGGCATTCTTAACTAATTTTGGGAGAAAATTGTAATATATTTTAACATGTCAAACATACTCAGGATTCCAAAAGATGTGGCAAATTAAAAAAAAAATGTCTGTAATTATCTGGCATTCCTCCCATCAAGAGACGGGGTTGAATTTCTCTCCATTGGAGTCTTGATTGGCTTCAGTGACTCTGTTATAACCCATAAAATGTGGGGGAAGTGATGCACGAATGCCAAGATCAGGTCAAAAACAAGCCTTGCAGCCCCTGCTTCAGTTCCTTGGAATACTTGGTCTCAGATGCTTTCTCCTGAGACACAGCTGCCGTGCTCTGAGGATCCCGAGCCACACGAGACCACATGTACATTCTCTGGGAACTAGCAGCAGCTGAGCCCAGCCTGTACGTGATGTCAGATGAAACAAGGGAGCCTGTGTTGGGGGCTGGAGCCTTGGCTCACAGGCAATCCTGCCTCCCACGGCCTCCCTGCCCCCTGGGACAGGTTTCTAGCTGCTCATTCTATGACACCCCGTGGTGTCCTGGGTCACCTGGCTTCCACTTCTGCCCATATCCCGGGCCATCCTCACCAAAGCACTAGACATGGCAGTGCAAAAACCATTTGGGAAATGGACTCTCTTGTTCTAGCTGTTCAATTGAAACTTCACGGAACAGAATTTAGGTGCATGTCTTATTTAAGAATTTTTGGCATTGCTGTGAGTTTTCTACGTGCTAACATTTATTTCCACTGAGTTTGAAAAAGCCCAGTCGAAGCCAAAGGCGCACCTTCACTTAGAATCAGGTGGTCCCAGAGGCACCAGCATTCCACGGAAAGGATGTTTATTCCAAAGTCTTTACATTTTCCTTATAAATTTAATAATTCTCACTGCTGTATGTTCCCAATATTATTGCAACACATAGAAGGGAAGGTTATAAAGTCAGTCTGAATGAAAAAAAATTAGAGATATTGTTATAGCTTACTTTTCCCTCAATGTCACAATCATTACTCTTCAGAGGAAAATCTGAAGCTTGAAAGAAAAACATTTGACTAAATGATATATTGGTTTTTCAAAACTCTGAATCAATAATTGAATTAAACTTGATGAACAAACAGGATAATAAATGCATTTAATGCTGCTACCGAAGAACAATGAAAAGACATTATGTTTATTATTCAGCTTAAGATTTCAGAAAAATTTCTCGTGTTAAGCAGCATTGCTGATTACCGATCACAACAGCCTATTTGGGTGAATTTTTAGGGTTTTCAACTTTGGATTTAAAAAGAGAAAGAATGAGGTTCAACAGATTGAGGCAGAGCTTTGTCCGCAGGAATCCCACTGGAATGGCTTTACAAACAGGCAAGCACATCTGTTCACTAAATAACGATTATGTTTAAAAATTTTGTTTCTGTATTATTTATTTTGAATTTCATTTTCCATAGAAATATTAATAAGATAACATGCAATGCTTGTTAGGCTATGCTTTTATTTTACCATTGGTAGTAATAAGAAATATCGTTTCATAAAACATGTTTCGTGTGAGCACGTGCGCGCACATGTGCCTGTGCCGGGCTGAAATGTGAATGTATTTCCGACTGCAGGTTGACGTAAAACATGCTTGAAACATACTGGTCTCCTCAAATGAGCTCTGGCCTAGACTCTGACTTGGGTTTCAACATTAGCTGTGAACTAGCTTTCTGATTTTGGACAAGTTTCTTGATGTCTCTGAACTTAAATAAATGTTTCCTCTCTCCTGTGGGCATACTTACAGGAAGGAAAGGCATCAGTGATTTTTGTGGCAATTTGGTCCGGGCTGAGTTAAAGAGTTTTGAAAATCAAAGTGATAGTATAATCATACCGAGGTTTAAATGAGAATGTTTAACCTCGGAAAACTACTCATCTTAAAGGGCTTTCGCATCTTAGTGATCAATGTGCAAACTATTATGTTGAATTCAAATGTTAGTGGCACCCCTGACTTTCTGATGGTTGGCAGACAGAGAATGAAGGGAAACTGGGCCCCCGTTAGCCCCAGACCTGCTCCACCAGCAGCCTTCCACATCTCGGTTTACAGTAAACCCATCCTTCCAGTTGCTCAAATCAAGAAACCTGGAATCTTGAATTTTCCTTTGATGCCCATTAACAGGAACTCCTGTTAGTTCTACCTTGAAAACACGTACAAACTCTGATGGCTTCTGACCACTTACTTCGGTGTCGCCGTCTGGGTCCACATCACTCATCTCTTGTCTGCGTTGTGGCAGTACCCTCCAAGGGGCCGGCTGCTTCCCCTGTTGTCCCCCGGCCCCAATCCCGACCCTGTGTCTCCTACAGTATGTAACCAACACAGCAGCCAGAGGAACCCTTTGGGAAGCTGACTTTGGTTATGTCACTTCTTAAGAATCCTGCAATGGGCTTCTCTCCATTTTATGGGGAGAAAAAGCCTAAGTCTTTAAAGTGGCCTCGGAGGACTTGAACGACCTGGCCTTCTCGTGACCTCTCTGGCCTCACCCTTTACGCGTGCTGTCTCAGCCTCTCTGGCTGCTCCTCCTGGCCTAGTCTCAGCTTGTCCTGGGGCCTTGGCACTAGAATGTACTCCCTGCAGACAGCCACATGGCTACTCACTCACTACCTTCAGATCTGTGTTCCCTAGGAGTCTTCCCTGACCAGGCTGGCAAAAATTCCACACCACCCTCTCTGCCCCATCGCTCTAACACTGCCCATTTTCTTATCCTACTCTACTTCTTAATTCTGCCATAGCATTTGGTCCTTGCTAAGGCATACACGCTGTATAATGTCTATTGTTTGCTGTCTCTATCCCCTACTCTACAAGGGCAAGAGTCTCTGTTTTGTTCGCTGAGAAAATCCAATTGCCTAGAACAGTGCTTGGCGTAGAGTAGGGGCTCAATGAATGAGTGTGGAGAAGGAACCAAGAATGCATGAAGCCAGGAAGTGGAGCCCAACACGACAAACACTAAGCACAGGACTCAGTCAGAGGGTCAGCCAAAGGCATGTTCTAAAGTCTCACTCTAGCCAGGCGTGCTCTAGGAGAAGGTCTCACTCTGTCCCACCCACCCCTCCATGATAAGTAAGAGCAGTTGGGAGGGGACAGGAAACAAGTGGCCAACCGACCAAGATCAGATGAGGGCTGTCCAAGAGGGAACGGCTCGTTGGCAAAGGGAACATTCTGATCTCAGATGACAGCGGCACAGAGGAGAACCACCCAGCAAACAAGGAAACCTGTCTCTCCGTAGGATGATTGCCAGTTTCTTGACTCGAGCAAGTAGGTGAATGGTGGTGCTATTTAGGGAGATGGGGAAGATGGAGGGAAAGAAAGGTTTGGGGGATGGAAGAGCCTGAACCAAGAGGCCAGTGTTGGACGTGTGGAGTCTGAAATATCTGTGAATTACTTGTGTGATTACGCCAAGTAGGACAGAGCATATGCGCATCTGGAGCTTGTAGATTTGTTTCTGCCTCTTTACGTGCCAGCATCCTGTTGGCATCCTAGACATGTACTAAGCTGGTGGCTCACAGGCAGGCAGGCTCCCCTTCTCCATGCTCATTTCCCAGCAGTCTTTCAGCAGTTGCATGGAGTGAGAAGCACATGCATTCATTTGTTCCTCCCATAGTCCCACACTGAGCTGCTGCTGTTTACTGGTATTCTGCTGGGAATGGGAGTGGAAAATGAGTACCACTAAATACCAGCATTTCAGGAAATCTCCTCTCATTGGGGAGACACGCTGACCAATAGCTGAGATTTGTGCACTCTGAGGCTGTGTCACTTGAAAAATAAATGAATACTTCCACCTCCCTTCCTACCAGAAAGACACCTCACCCCAAAAAGAGAGTGAATCTTACCAAGTCCTTATGAGCCCTTGCACGTGATTATTTCAAGGCTTTTGTTATGTTCTGGTGTCACTAGGAGAGGGACTGTTCAGTGTCTGTCTCGGCCACGGACTGACCCCCTTCTCACTTCTGCATGCCTGAGGGTCCCATGTTGAAAGGAAATGGAATGCAGAAAAAAGTTAAGGCGGGAAGCAAGGTGGGCTGGAAATGAACACTGGGGAGTCACCAGGACATGGGCGGTCCCAGAACCCACGGGCATGGTCTGCACCGTCAGTGACGGGCTCATCTGGGGAGAGTGTGCAGAGTGATGCGATGTGGCCAGAGGGGACAGAGTACATCCCCCAGAGAACCCCACTATTTAAGGGCTGGGCGGGGGCGGAGAAGCCTGCGAGTGTGACGGCCCCAGGCGGGTAGTCTGAGGCAGGCACATCTGCAGAGTGACAGGTCACAGGGGCCAAAGGAGGCGAGCAAGGGAGAGAAGGGGAGGCCTCGGTGCCTGAGGTGCGGAGGGGCCATCTCCCCTGACAAAGACGAAAATGCACCTGCTGGACCTTGTGAACGAAGGTCCATTTCAGGGGAAGTGGATGCTGAGGTGTGGAGTGAGTGAGGGGAAAGGAAAGGAACACTTGGCGTGTGAGTAACTTGTGGGGTAACCGGTGACGGAAGTGAGAGAACTGAGGTGCCGCCGGGAGAGCAAGATAGGGCTGAGGGAAGGTTGCTCTCTTTAATTGGAGAGCACGGACATGATCAGATGCTGAGAGGAATCTGCCAGGGAGAGGTCGAAATGACAAGGACAGAGTCAACTAGAAGGGAATTCCTCAGGGAGTGAGAGACCTGGCCCCCAGCACCGGGGGCAGGATTAACCTTGGGTGGAAGGTAGGACACGTCACCCTCTGAGGAGTGGAGGGAAGGAGTCCAGGGTGCTGTTCTCTAGTGGCCACCAAGCCTCTTCCAGGGATGGGATTGACTCCCTTAACTCTACCTCCTCCATGAAGCCCTTGAAGAGACATCCAAGCGCTGAGGGTTCCTCTTGAATCAAGTGAATGGATAGAACGGTTGAGCCTTCGCTGGGCTCTGCTTTCAGTATAACCCCGCACCCCAAAGAAAACACCACACTGCTCACACGGCAAACACCCACCGTCTGCTCCACACAACTCTAAAAGGACAGTGGGAGGACTGGATTTCAAACGTACATCACATAATCAAATTTTTCCTAAACATTATTTAAGGGGGGGCAGGAGTCTGAGTTTGTATTGGTGGCATAAGGACTTCTTTCAGCTGCATTCTAATCTATAGAGGGAGAGGGAGAGAGGACAGGGCTGCTGATCTGACAGATGACAAATAAGTGGCTGTTGGGTATTCATGCTATTTCTGGAGTTTTAAGTTCATGGAGTTTGTTCATCTAAATTCCAGTCAACGGCACATCCCCTAAGGACATAGGGATTATATCACTGCCACTTTGGCTGAGCCTCAAAATAAATTATCCAGGGTGGAGACAGCATCCACCCAGCGTGCTCACTTGTACAGTCACATTCAGCCTCATTTCCTTTCTTGCTAGACAAAAACCCCAGAAATTGAACTGCGTGTTGAGTAGTATTAATATTTGGTCCTGGAGTTAACCAGCTGGGGTTCACATTCCGGCTCTGTCCTCTACTGTCCGTGTCGCCTGGATCATGTTAATGAACTTGCTTGAGTCTCCCCAGTTTATCTGTAAATGGGGTAGAGAGCACAGTGCCTGTGACTACCTCATAGGGTTGTTGTGTCCAATAAATGATGTAATTCATGGGACGAGTCTGCGTAGTGCCTGGGACACGGTGAATGCTCAATACATGTGAGCCCTAATAAGAGTAGCTCTTATTTTTAAAACTTAACAAGTTTTAATCTACATGAATAAGACTGAGCATGTGTCCTTATGCTATGGGGGTGATGCGGGGACTACGAGTCCCAGAGAAAGAGGGGGATAACCACAGGGATGAGGGAAGAATTCCGACTCTTGGGCAGGGACCCGAGGGAGGGGCAGAGGATGCCGGCAGGCACGGCGGGGTCCTAGGTGTGGGAGCCGTGGGAGCAAAGGCTCGGAGGGGGGCATTTATTCTCCTGCTCCCAGACGATAAGGAACCCCAGAAAGAGGACGCAGGATGATGTGAGAAGAGGCTGAGGGTTGAGCCCGCTCATAAAATGACTTTTTGATAAGGATCTAATGAAGCCATTGCCGAGGAAAAGTTAACTCAAGTTCTACCTGAAGTTTGATCGTGAGGCAGCTCTGCACAGCCCACACAGTTCCTGCCCCGCTTTCCGTCGCGCTGGCATTTCCACCTGCCATGAGCTGATGCTTGACTCTGCCCTTGTGGATCTTGCTGGGGTCTGTCCTCCAATTCCTGGAATGATGACAGCTATGGAAACAAAATATTTCTAAAGAAGAAAAAATTAACTGGAGCTAGTCAAGCATATACAGATTCAAAGGCAAAATCCTAGGCATTCAACCAAATATGTAAATACTCATCAATGTGGCATGCTGTGAAGCTCTAATTACGGTGCTCAAGATCAAAGCCACGGTACCCGGTACCGAGTGGGGAAGCCAAATGTAAAGGAAGGAGGTCTTCCTCAAGTAAATGGCCACCCCCTCAGCTCAGCGAGGGTCCCCGGACGGCCCTGAGAACGGTCGTGTGGGCAGGAGAGTGGGCATTGTGCTGTCATACAGGCACAGCGCTCCCTGTGAGTTGTTTCCAAACGTACAGGGACAGGAAGACGGCCTCTGGGAGAAGGCAGAGCATCCTGCCATAAGCAGTTCCGCAGACTCCGCAGCCTTGAGTCCGTCCTGAGCATTAAGCCCAGAGCACAGTTTGGAGATTCATTAGTATCTGTATTCTACAATTGATTGTTTTCCAACCATTTCGACAATTAGCTAAAATATTGGTGTGCGCTCTATTCCAGACCCTAGGGGGAGGGGAGTGAGATGGGAGTCTTCTCATGAACCTCTATTTTGGGCAGATACTGACGGAAGAGTAGGTTGGCGTCAGGAACAAAGATTGCTTTGCTAAAGACCGGCCTTAGCGACCCTGTTCTCTGTGGCTCTGCTTTTTAATTTCATCCAGAACGAGGATATTTGCTTAGCTCCCATACTTCTTTTTAAATTAATCACTAATGAACATCATCCCATCGCCCCTCTGTCCTCACTGTGGGACAGGAGAGTGATGATCACTCCGCCCCCTTTTCACCTTGAGGATGCTCCACTGTTTGGGGTTCTCAAAGGGGAGAGAGGAGAGATGGGGGAGCAGGAGACACTGGGAAGACAGGCAGCAAAGTGCTCCTGAGCCCTCAGCGTTGGCTGAGAAGTGAGAATGTAGAATTTAAACTCTTAAGATCCTCTGCAATCCTGGCTCAACCCATCTCTCCAGCTGTCTCCCACTTCTCACCATCCCAAACTCTTGACTCATTGTCTCCTGCAAGAAGCACTGTAGATTCACTGCCCCCAAGCCGTTCTGAATATCGTTCACCTTTGCTGCTCCCCACCATGGGGCTGGAAAGCCGAACGCACACACTTTCCCCACCTCCCTTGCAGGTATGGCTGGCGCCAGGTGTCAGTTCTGACACATTAGATCTAAGTGGAAATCTGTTGGGGGAAACTTCTGGGAAAGCTCTTGTTTCCTCATAAAATGGGACAGCTACAACTGATACAGTCTTTCCTTCTCTCCCCGTTTTCCTGCCTTGAACATTGGTGAGATGGCAGGAGCTGCGCCAGCCACCTCGCCGCCGTGAGGGAAGAGGCAAGGCCAGTGCAGCGGTGTTAAGCATGGAGCCACTAAACCGACCTCTAGATTTCTTGCTACCGTTGGTTCGGTTTTGTGTTACAGCTTGACTCATTCCTAAATGATCTATGACCCTGAACTAGGTGCTGGGATATAATATAATAAAGAATAAAGCAGGAATGGGGCTCCTTCTTATCAAACTTATAATCTGAGAGACAGAAAAGCAAAAAGGAAATGAGTAAGTCCAAAAATGACGAATGATGGTTTGGATTGTGAAGGAAAACAAAACTACAGTGCTATGATAGAGAACCGCAGGGAGGCCCTCCTTCAGATGGAAGGTCATGGAAGTTCTCTTTGAGGAGGAGGGGTCCAGTTAGGACCTGTAGGATGAGAAGACCCAGCCATTTGAAAAGGAGGCAGACATGCCAGATAATGCAAGGACCCCAGGGGTCCTTGGGGCGGTATCAGCAGAGACCAAGTCAAGATCATTTAGCACTTGCCTCATGGCACTTAAGAGATGTAGAGTTTAACACCTACTGGTCACTTTTGCTTTTTCCATTTTCTGATTTTCCTCCTATACCACTGGCCATTTCTCTTAGATCTTTGTCAGGCTCTTTTCCTAAATATTGGGGTTCCTCTAGATTCTTACCTAGGTTTTCTTCAGTCTTTACTCCACAGCCTTTCCCTGGGAGGGTCTGTAACTCCATCTGTAGACTGATGACACCCACACATGTATCTCCAGGTTAGGTTCTCCTTCTAGCATCAGACTGCTACTTGTAACTGCCCACGAGAGAGTCTCACGTGGAAGCTGCACAGGCCTCAGTACTCTCTTGTGGACACTGCACCCCGGTCAACCTGCTTCTTGCCTGTGCTCCCCATTCACCCCCGCCCAAGCCCAAATCCTGGGCGTTGTACTTGACTCCTTCTCCTGTGTCTCACCAAGTCCTGTGGATCCTATTTCTCTCCCCACAGTCCCCTTCTCCCCATCCCCATGCCATAATCCCAGTTTACACCTCCATCGTCTTTCACGTAGAGTGTTGTGACTGGGCTCCCTGCCTCTGGTCATGTGCCTTCCCATCATTTCCCACAGTGAGGACAGAATTTTCCCTCAGACACAGTGGTGTCATGTTCCTTCCTGCTCTAAGCCATTGACCTACTTGTCCTTTTTCTTAGGATAAAATTCAAACTCCTTGACGTGACCTAAGGTCCCTGTGGCCGCACCCTGTGCCTTGGCCCTGAGTCGGGTGTGCGAGCCTGTGGGACTGTCAGCCCCTCCCTGGCTCAGGTCCCCTTTTCTTCTCTGCAGACGGAACTGCTCATTGTCTCTTTCATTTCTATCCCCTTCAGTGAATGAAACTGGAGCCCAGGCTTTCCTAATCTCATCTCATGACCCAAATAAACCCTCTGGGCAAATTCCGGCCCCCAGGGTTGTGTTATCAGAGTGCGATGGTTTTCCCCTCCGTGGACTCTTGTGGCTTCTGGAACTCCTGCGCTGCTTATGGTGGAATCACTAACCACCGTCAGGGGAAATGCCTGCGAGTTAGCCCGTCCGAGCGCATCGGTACGTCCTTCTGGGTCGGGAGCTCCGAGTTTACAGTCTGAAGGACTTCGGACTCTAAGTGTAGGATTCCCGCCACAGCAAACACCATCACAGCCCTCTCAACTGGATCATCTGTAAGCGAACCTGGAAGTAATGACACTTAGGGTTTGTCTCAGCTGTTGAAGTCAAAGACCTTTATTTTGGGGTTCTTTTTAGACACAGCTCTTACAGGAATCACACATGAAAGTTCACACGCAAATCACATTTCTCCCCCAAGAACAAAAATTACAGATTTGATCATTAACAAAAATCGCTTTTCAAGACCCAGCTAGCTGGGCGTAGGCTGCTGGCGGCCTTCGGGTCCTACTGCACCCGCGGGACGCCGCCTCCCTCGGCTGTATCACACCGACGAGCAAACGCGCCTCGTCCCAGGGAACGTGCTGATTTCCGAACCGGCAGCGACTGGCTCTGAGGGCAGCTGGGGGCGCTGGGCTTGCAGGGTGGGTGCGGCTGCCCCAGGCGGTGGACGGAGGAACGCACGTCCCCGGAAGCGGTGGCTCAGCGAGGGACTCAGGTCTTCACCAGCCAGACCTCATTGCGACGCCCATAGGGCTTCATGGGCGGGTCATACCCGGCGCAGAAGTAGATGTCACCCCGGTAGGTGGCTGAGCCCTCCAGGGCGGTGCGCAGCTGGGCGGCTTGAGTGATGTAGTCGGCTTCCTTGGCATAACCCCCGAACTGCCTGAGGGTACGAGAAAGAGCGAGGGGGCTGGTGAAGAAAGGACATGGTCTCGGAGGGGGTTGGGGGGCCCTTTCCAAAAGAGAAGTCCCTTATTATGACAAGCACGCTATAGTGGTCGGACTGTGGATTCGTCACCTCCTAGACAGGTAGATTTTGACCTCTCTGAGCCTCATTTGGAACACCGAGATGCTTCCTTTTCCTTCCAAGGTGGTTATGAGCATTCAAGGCAATAACGGATGTGAAGAGCTCTAATGCAGAGCCCGAAACATGTTAGTGTCTCACGTTAAAGGTGAGCCACCCCTTTCCTCTCGGAAATTTCCTGGGGACGGGAGGCTGACCTTCCCCACGGCCGTGCTTTCGCCCTTTTCTCCAGCTCCCTCTACGGCCCCAGCCAGTCCCCTTCTTTGCCTTTCTCTCTCCGGAGGGGAGAAGGAGGAAGGATAAAGGGGGACAGCGGGGAGCTGCACTGAACTTCTATCCCACAGCACAGTGAGCACATCCCAGCAGTGACAAGCAGCAGCTTTGCTCAGTGGCAGACCTACCCAAGTCAGGGACCTGCGGAAGCCTTGGGAGGGCCCCATGCAAGCGTTAAGCGTGCCCCAAATAAAGAAATCACTTCTAATATATCCCTTCTTCCTGCTCAAATCAGGAAAGCCTTCTTTTCCTAGTAAGTAAAGAGACTTTTCCTAAATCAGGCTTTTCTCCTGACGGCAGAAGGTGGGGATGGGAAATCAATAAAGCCTCTCTTTTCAAGATTATTATCCTCTCCTTACGTCATCTGCCTACGCTCCCAAATTCATCCTGTGGCCAACTCTAAATATATCACTCTAAATCTGTGTTGCACTAAAATCTTTATTAGAGTCAAGTACATTCCCATTTCTAATGAGCTTTATGACTCAAAAGTCTGCATCTGCATCAGGCCAAGATTAGGCCCAATGCATTCCCTTCGGTGGGGTTCTCTGAGTCACGCTTTGCTCTTTTATAACTGGTTAGTCATGCTCGGCAAGCATGCTGCACGTTGATTACAGGGTTATTGACGTGAAGACACCCAGAATTTCATCGCTGAGAGATTGGTTATTATGATGTCTAGACAACAGTCACAAAATATGGGCAGCGCTGAGACCCAGGTGGCATAGAGGAGGCTTGGCTCTTCACGTATATCAAAGAAAAATTTTAAGGCAGGTGAAGAAAGAACCCTAGCTTCATTGGGGCTCCAATGAGAGGAAATGAAGTTAGCAGAGGATGAACAGTGAGAAGGTATTTTTCTGGCCATGAAGGCCCACCGGACACTGGAATTATTTACAAACACTGTCTACAGATGGAGAACCGCCTGTCTGAAAAGAATAAGATGCTGGATGTGGGAGCAGGTGTTTCGAGCTCCCTGTGGCCCCTCTCAAGCTGGGATACTAAATTGCTGTCTTGTGAAATGGATGATGTTAGCTCTTTATTTTGGAAACATCCAAAGGCGTGGTTCTCCAACATCTTCATGCATCAGTCGGAGGCAATATGGCTAGTTGTGTGTGCTCAGCTCCTACCTCTGCCCCTTTCTAGCTCCTGGGCTTGGCCAATGCTTTCCTTTCTCTAATCTTCAGGCCCTTCACCTGTTAAACGGGAATGACAGCATCAATCTCAGAAGGTTGTTGTCAAGATGAAGGAGAAAAGACAGTGCCAACTGCTCAATCCAGCGCCGGTCACGTAGGAAGCTCACGTGACACAGTAGCTGTTTCTGTAATTTCACAGTTTTCTCAGGAGGGCCATTCAGTTCCCTGACCCCTGAGGTGCCGGGGGGGGGGGGGGGGGGGGGTTAATCTAAAGTAGTGTCCTGAACACAGGAAGAGGGCCGAGTAATAAGGAACTGGCTCAATTAGCAATTGCACTTCTCAGGGAGGCCCTCATCTCAGAACGCTGTTTAATCTCATGAACCCTCCCCCGTTTGCCTTTATTCTTCCTTTGACCTGCCTTTTCTTTAGTTGTTGTGTCCATTGTTTACGGTCTGAGTTCCCTGGTAGAATACAGGCTCCAGCAGGGCAGGGATGCTGGTCATTTTCTGCCCACTGGTGTATCCCGAGCACCTAACACAGGGCCTGACACACATCAGGCCCCGTGGCTAAGTGAACAATTCCGGGATAAACAGTAAGGGTTACTGTCAGTAAGGGTTACTGTCTTCTGCCTGGCAGGCCTAAAGGTGATATAGTACTAAGTCCGTTTGCGCACGTACGCGCACTCAGGTCATGAACACCCGAGGCTCATACCGAGGGGACGGCGGTGGGAACTCAAACAGGAAACATGCATTGATTGGAGCCGTATTGTGAAGGGCCTTGAATGCCCTGCTAGGGACTTTGAACCTGGTCCTAGATGTGAAGTTGGACTTATGAAGGGGTTTTAAAGTAAGGGACTGACATGATCAGATTGTACTTTGGAGAGATACCTCTGGTGGCAGTGGAGAGACAGGGAAAATGGAGTCATGGGAGGTCAGGAGCAGATTACGCAGGCCCAAAGGCAAATTGGAGAGGTGGCTGGGTGTGGAGGGCAGGACCGAGAGGGGCAGAGGTGGGGATTTTCCAGGGCTTCCAGGTAAGCCTTTGGATGGCCTGATGGCCCTCGCCAGGTGAGGGGTTCTAGGTGGAGGAGTCACTTTGGACAGGACGGGTAGGGAGGGCTAATGACTTGGTGTGGGGCGTGCTGATATGACGTAGACTGTGAAATGCATTCAATATTGTGTACCTAAGTGTGTGTCAGCACGGTGAAAATCTCAGACTTGGGGAAGAACTGGAGTCAGGGATACTGATTTGGGAAAGAGATGAGCCTACCGACAGAAACCTGGGAGTCATCCATGAGCAGGTGCTGCTATAATCGTGGTAAAGAGGGTGATGGTGAGCAGACGGCTCGTGGGCATCCTAGTCCCCACGTGGCGTGGGGAAGAGGACTTGGCAAAGCACGCTGAGAAGGACTCGTCTGAGGAGTCTAAGGAGACCAGCAGTGACACTGAGAATCCCATCATTCTGGAATTCCCAAATTCATCATTGGAAGAAAACAAACAAACAAACACACCCCAACTGTTTCTACTTATTCCCAGGCTGACTGAGATGCTGGGAATGAGGATAAAAATTCCCCCATTGCTTCATCAGGGATGCCTTTTACTAGAAAACAAGCAAAGCTGGTGGGCTGGGGAGCAGATATATGTGTTCTCCCTCTCGCCAAGCAACCACCCTACCCAGTCACAGAAGTGCACGAACAGCCAGAAGACCAAAGCCTACCAGGCACCGAACCCCCAACTATGGAGGACGCCCAGCTCCGGCGGCCTCGCGAGGCTTCCCAGACAAGCTGCCTCACGCCTCGCCGCCTCGGCTCCCTCCCGAGCTGCACCCCGACGGTAACAACAGCGCCCCCAGCTCTCCAAATTCCCGAGCACGTGTGAGTGGGGATTAAGGAATGCTCGTAAAGTGCACCTGGAGCTCCTCAAAGCAAAGAAACATGAGGTCTATACGTCACATTTGTAAGCCTGTTAACGAGGCTCCAAGTCTCCATCTTCAAAGAAGCGCTCCTCTAGGGCACTGTATTTTATCTCGGCCAACGTCAGAGCGTCAGAGCGCAGCATGCCCTAGCAAAGCTGTTGGTAACCATGGGAACCAAGGAAGGCCTGGCCTGCCTCGGATTCCAGAAACACCAAAAGAAGGGACCAAAAGGGGCTGGGAGAGTTGGGGGCGGGGCGGGGTGGAGGCGGGGTGGGGCCGGGGGCGGGGCTGGGGGCGTGGGGGGTGACACAGGCGTCGCTGAGGCACGGTAACAGAAGTTTTGGTCCAAGGAGGCAAAAACACCCTAGTGGTTACCTCCCAGGGCCTGTCTGGCTCAGGCAGGCAGTGAGCAAGCCTGATTACCCTACTTGGTCTAAAACTTAACGATCGACAAGTCAACACGGATTTGCAGTCTGCCACGCGTGGAGCTCGGTGTGAGGCCCAAGAAGTGTAAGAGGAGGTGACAGTCTCATGTCAACGGGAAAGCGGCTTAGCAGCGGAGGGCACTCGCTTTCATGGGGTGAAGGGAGTTACTGAGAGGGCATCCCTGAGCGCCAAGCACGGGAGCTCTCGCTGCGGGGGCAGGACTGCAGGACAGGCAGAGCGATGTAGGGTGGAAGGCACTAGAATGGAGGTAAAAGGCCCACAGAGAATGCTCTGGGGGTGGCAACAGGGAGTGACTAGTTCTGACTCCGAACACGAAGGGACGGCGTTACGGAGGTTTGACATAAGGCAGTCATTTGCCGAGTGTCTCTTCTTGATGCCAGCCATGTACAAGAGGGCACAAGTGCCTGTCCTCCCAGGGCTTCCAGCCAGCCCGGGGAGGCGTCTGAGAGTGTGCGTAGAGGATGGAAGTGCGTGTTGCATGTGTGTTGAGGGCAGCACTGGTGAGGTGCTGTGGGACCAGGTAGCCAGTGGGGGTGGGGCTGTTGTGGGGGGCAGCAAATGCCACGCAAGGCGTTTTTACCGGGCTTCCCTGCCTGCTTCAGCATTGGGGGGCCCGAGCCGGGGTTTACGCCTCCCCCTACTCACGGGGGAGGCACGTTTTATGACTGGCTCGGGCTTTGGGGTCCCAGCCCTAATATGTGCCTAGGTCAGAGGCAGCCGGAGACCCACAACCGGAGCTGAGCGGCAGGGGGAGGTAGGTGCGGTGGGCCCCGTGCTTTCGGGCTGGCACGACAGAAGGAGCACTTAGAGTGGGTAGCGGTGGGAGAAGTAGCAACAGGCAGAAGCCCATGGCAGTAGTTCAGGCAAAAGGTGCGGGAGACCCCAGGGCACTACAACCAGGAGGTGACTGGGGCTGGGCCAGTCATTAGATATGGAGGGCGAAGGAGTCAGGACGACGTTCGAACAGGGTGGGTAGGAGGGTGGAGGGCAGCTCTAGTGAGACAGGGAACACAGGGGAGTTCCACTGCGGACGTGTTGATCTGGGATCCAGCTGAGGAGGTGTGGATGGCGAGGCCTCCGGGCGAGCTGGGACTGTCAGGCTGCTGCTCGCAAGGAAAGGCAGCACGAACCCTGCTGACGGGGGCTCATCCGCCCAGAGACGGTGACCGAAGCCCCTTCCCGTGTGTAAAAGTCTGGGGGGACAGCGGACCCGTTGTGGGGGGAAATGAGTGGTGATGAATGAGGTTGGAGAGAGAATCTTCTCATCGGCACGGCTTACCCATCAGAGGTACTCAATAAGCATTTGTCACATCGAGCCAAACGTCCCACGTAGTACAAACATTATGTGGCATAACTGTGGTCCGTCTGGCCAGGTGGCACTTGAATTTCTCCAGGGCAAGGACTTTTCATTACCTCATCATCTGTCTCTTTTACTATTAGACACCTTATGCCAGGATGTTTCTATTTCTGAGTAGAAATATGCTTCCCTATAATTTCAATCCACAGGTATTAACACCAGTCCTCATCTCTAACACAACACATTTCTAAAATATCTTGAGACATTTGTTTTTTGTGTGTTTTCCCCCCTTGAATGCCTCTCCCACTTTAAGGAGCAGGCACTTTGCTTGGTCCCTGCTACCTGTTCAGCACCTAAAACAATTTCTGATACAGAGTGAGTGAAAAAGGAATACGTGATATTTTTCAATGAATGAGGGAATATATGTGTACATGACCTTTCCTCAGTCTTCACGATGAATCTAATGAATGAGACGTTCAAGAGAGCTGGTCAGAGGTCAGAATGCAGAGTTACTGATGGGAGGGTGACATCTGAAGCTATAGGAGGGGAGGGACCAAGCTCTTCAGGGAAGAGGGCAAAAAAAAAAAAAAAATGCATAGAAGGCAAGGACCAAGACCCTGGACCCTCACAACACACTGTAAGTTCTATTTTATAGATGAAGAAACTAAAGCTTAGAAAGCCCAAAGTTATAAAACTCATTAGAGTTGAGGTTTGAAATCTAGTCTATCTGTAGTAATTTAACCTTTTGTTGTTAATTCTACGAAAATTTTGTCTACAATAGTTTAGTGGCTACCAGAGGGCAAGGGGTGTGTGGGGTGATTGAGGAGGGCGGGGGTGTCAAACATACGGTGACAGAAGGAGAGCTGACTCTGGGTGGTGAGCACACAATGCAACACACAGACGATGTCGTACAGAAAGGCACACTTGAAATCTATATAATTTTACTAACCAATGCCGCATCAATAAATTTAATAATAAAATAAAAGAACACTTCACTTCTTAGAGGGAGGTGAAGTCAAGAAGCAGAGCGTATTTACTGAGTATCTACCTCACATTTAGCATTGTGTAAGCATTTACAGATATCACATCCTCACAACAACCTTTTGGACTCGGTACTCTTAGCCCCATCTTAAAGACGAGGAAACTGAGGCACAGAGAGGCTCAATAACAAGCCAAAGTTTGCAGTCGTTAAATAGCAGAGCAGGGACTGGAGCATCGGTCGCTCCAACAAAGAAGAGTTAGAAATTCTTTCCTTTATAGCCAGACATTTCATTAAAACCATGAAAGTTTCTTTAAAACTATCAGGCCTTCCCTGTTATTTGTCTCTGTTGAGAACTCAGTGTTGAAATGCACAGAGGAGGCCGAGTTCTAACCTCTGTGGTCTTTCTAGAACACAGAGGGAGGACACTGTACCGGAATGCGGCCACTCATCTCAGTGTGGGATAATTCCACTGCCTCCTGTGAAAACGAAAACTATTCTGATAGTGTTATTTTTCCATAGCCTGCTATTCATTTAAAAAGCACTGGTAATTAATACTGTGGATAAATGCATACATGAATAAGTGTATGATGCCTTTGTGGACATCCTTCACAAGGTGGCAGGAAAGAAAGACTAAATTAAGGCTGCAAGGCTTTCCTTTTCGAATGAATTTTGTCATCTAACGTGCTCGTGGTGTATGGGAAATACTGCTTTTTGGCCTTCTACCTCATTCACTGGGCCTTCCACCCAGTAAGGTACTTTTAAACGCACATCTGACTGTGCAGTGACACCAAGTGGCGAGTTGAGGAATGGTCATATGGTAACTCAGACCATACTTAACAGTTAAAAAAAAAATTCACTGAGCCAAGCTGACACTGTGTTTGCCACTTTCATCCGTTTAGATTTCAGAGAATTAAAAGAAACTTCCACAGACCTGGCTTTGATAGTACCTTTTCATAGACACCCTTTCCCACCATAAGCACCCAGGATTCCTTAAAGAAATGGCTAATTTCAGCTGCAGAGCACGAAATGTCGGTAAGTGCCTGAAACACACCAGAAGGCACAAAAGCTACCACAGACTACTCGAGTCATGTCAAAAGGACCAAGAAACCAACTTGAAAAGGGACAATGTTAGCAACATTAAGAATAATAACTGGAAAGGCCCAAACATACCAATTATGTTTAAATTCAGATGTTTATATTGATAAAAAACAGAGATCAATACTGTGTCACCTTTGGAGGATGTTAAGGAATGGAATCATTATTCTGAAAACTGATGAATAAACAGAAGCTATCAAGCTATAAAGATGGGGAACCAAGGAGTAGATGAGGAGAAGTTTCTCTTTATCAAAATATTCCAGCTAACAACTGAAAAAGGAAAAATAGAGGACATTATCATTTTACAACCTCTCAAGAAACAAGGCATCTAGGTAAGGGTGATCCGTGGTCACTAACACCACAAAGACAGAAGTAAGCAGATGTTATGAGCTCCCGATGGAGGAATACAACACCACCTATGAAATATCGTTGCAAAAACTCAAACCTGAATCTGATCAGGCCTCTGGTTCCAACTACTAATTTACAGGCAATACAGGGGGCAGAGGAACACGCTACAAAGCCACAGAAAGGCAACCAGAAAAATTCAGACTGTGGGAATTAATGGGACAAAGGATCCATAAGAAGCAGGGAAAAAACCAAAAAGGTGTGGGAGGAAAGCTACAGATTCATAAAAGCTTAAAGGATGTGCCAACCAATTTTAATGGATAGGACTTCCTTTGGATCCAGATTCAAACAAATAGTAAAAGCAAATTATGAGGTAAGAGAAGAAATCTGAACATTGGATGTTTTATATTATTATAACATTAATGAATTACTGTTAAAATTTAGGAGTAATAAGCTATTATGATTACATATTTAAAAAGTCTTCAGTACTTACATTGAAATATTTATAAATGAAATAATATCTGGAATTCACCTTAAACTAATCCAGGGTAGGGGCTGGGTGGAAGTTGTGAGGGTACACATGTCCCAAAATTGGCCTTGAGTTAATTATTCTTGAAGGTGAGTGATGGGTACACAGGTTTCATTACGTTCTTCTCACTATTTAGTTGTAAGTTGGGAAATTTCCATACCAAAAAGGAAAAAAATTGTGCCAACTCATTATCCTGGGTCTGGTAATACAAATGATTATAAGTTCCTTCTCCTTGAAGTCTTATGTGAACTAATGTAATCATGTCAACACCTATTCCTTATGAAATAGAAAGGGGCAAAGGGAAAGAAGATTTACTGAAACCCACTGCAGGTCATAAATATTAAGTCATTTATAAATAGTATCTTAGTAAATACTGAAAGATACTCTTGGACAATAATCCTGTGAGGTATGTTATATTAGCAGCACTTAACAAATGGGGAAATTGAGTCTTAAAGAGCCTGAGTAATTTCCCAGCCATCATCCTGGGATTCAAACTAAAAAATACACTAAAATATACTTGTCTATTACATTACTCCAGGCTGTGTCTCCCAAGACACAGGAAAACGAATAGAAAAGATGGACCAGGAACTAGGATGAGACAGCTGAGACACCTAGGATGCAAGATTTAAAGAGGAGCTCACTCTCAGTGCCAATCCTGCACTCGGGACAACCGTGAGATCAGGTGTCTCCTTAAATTTTGCACCACAGGCACCTCACTTCTCCACCCTGGTCCCTGCCCTGGGAAAACATATTTTTAATTAGAGTTTGCTTTCTCTGCAGCTTCTGCAGAGAAGGCTGGAAAGTCTGAATGAAGACTGGCATAGAAGATGTGGAGTCTCTCCACTCCTCGCTGCCCAGCTGCAGTACACACACTGTCCTTTGGAGGGCCCCTGGGGTCACCTGGCCTAGGACTGTGAAGAGCAGCCAAGCACAAATGATCAGCATGGGTTAGCTCCAGAGAAAGCTGTGCCCTCAGGTGCAGAGTTGGAGCAAGGCAGGCAAATAACTAAGTTTAGAGGTCCCTGGGGTGGGTGAAAACTGTCCAGTGCAAGATCATTTGTATATTTATTTTTCATGAAGTTGTTCTAGAACCAAACTAAACCCTTATTACTGGTAGAAGCTCCTGGCTGGTGTCTGCTTATATGTGGTTTGTTGCCCATTGTACAGTAGGATGTTAACAAGTGGGGAATCAGTGATTATTTATGTTCCTCTGCCCCTTGTATTGCCTATAAATTAGTAGTTGGAACTAGAGGCCTGATTAGATTCAGGTTTGAGTTTTTTGCAACAATATTTCATAGGTGGTGTTGTATTCCTCCATTATTTAGAAGAGACTTGAAATCTGAGGGAAGGTTGGGGCCCAAAGACTAAAAGCATGCATCCATTTGTACCTGTTATTCTCTACAGTCAAGGGGACATGATCACAAATGAGGAGCTGGAAATAGGACTAGAATGATAATAGGATGCATGTGTGCTCTGCTCAAAAGACCACAGACCACAGAAGCCAAGGAGGTGGCAGTCCAGCTCTGGCAAATGCTCCCTGTCCTTGTGGCATTTAAGGGGAGTGGGAGGTAAAAAAAAAATGGGGTAACCACAGCCCTTAATGCTGTCTGTGTATTTATGACCCCAACTGCAGCTTGACTTAACTTTTCTCTGAGTCTCCCAGAACCCTGCTGTGGCTAATGTAAGTTGCTCTGCTTAAGCCAAGGGAATATTTTCTATATTCAAATCAATTTGTCAGCTGACAAAAGTTTTTATTCAGATACAATGCAAATGGTTGTATGCTGTAGGCTCAAGGAATTGAAGTGAGAAAATTGTCAGGACTCAGTATTTCTTTCTCAATCAACAATATAAATTTAGAAAGTGAAATTAAGAAAATAATCCCATTTACAATTGCATTGAAAGGAATAAAATACCCAGTAATAAATTTAACTAAGGAGGTGAAAGATCTGTACATTGAAAACTATAAGACATTAATGAAAGAAGTTGAAGAAGACACAAATAAATAGAAAGATAATCTATGCTCATGGGTTGTAAGAATTTGTTAAAATATCCATACTACCCAAAGAGATCTACAGAATAATGGAATCCCTTTCAAAATTGCAATTGAAGTTTTCACAGAAATAGAAAAAACAATCTTAAAATTTATATGGAACCACAAAAGATCCAAATGGCCAAGGAAATCTTGAGAAAGAAGAACAGAGCTGGAAGCATCACATTTCGTGATTTCAAATGATATTACAAAACTACTGTAATCAAAGCAGAATGGTATTGGCATAAAAATAGAGAGCCAGTAATAAACCCGTGCACATATGGTCAACTAATTTACAACAAAGGAGCCAAGAATATACAATGGGGATAGGATAGTCACTTAAATAAATGGTGTTGGGAAAACTGGACAGCTACATGCAAAAGCTTAAAACTGGACTCCTGTCTTGTACCATACAAAGATCAACTCAAAATGGATTAAAGACTTGAACATAAGACCTGAAATCATACAATTCTTAGGAGAAAACATAGGTGGTAAGCTCCTTGACATGGGTCTTGGCAATAATTTTTTGTATTTGATACCAAAAACCAAAGGAAACAAAAGCAAAAGTGAACAAGTAGGACTACATTAAATTAAAAAGCTTCTGCACAGCAAAGGAAACCATCAACAAAATGAAAAGGCAACCTACTAAATTTGAGGAAATATTTGAAAATCTGAAAAATGGTTAAACTGAAAGGGACAAATATAATAAGGGGTTAAATCTGATAAGGGCAAGTCTGATAAGGGGTTAATAGTTGCAGATGTGATAAGGAGTTAGTGTCCAAATATATAAAGAAGTCATACAACTCAATAGCAAAAAAGCCAAACAATCTAATGAAAAAATGAGCAGGGGATCTGAATAGACATTTTTCCAAAAAAATGACATACAAATGACCACAGGCATATGAAAAGGTGCTCAACATCACTAACCATCAGGGAAAAGCAAATCAAAGCCACAGTGAGATACCACCTCACACCTGTTATAATCAAAAAGACAAGAACAAATGTTAGTGAGGATGTGGAGAAAAGGAACACTTGTGCACTGTTGGTGGGAGTATAAATAGATGCAGCTACTACGGAAAACAGTATGGAAGTTCCTAAAAAAATTAAAAATAGAATTACTGTATGAGACAGGAATTCCACTTCTGAGTATATATCCAAATCCAATCCATGGAATACCACCATAAAGGATCACCTTCCCAGCCAAGGCCTGAGTGAGTTTTGAATTTTGGGGCTGAAAGTGATTCCTTATGGTGTGTTTCATGAACTGCCTTTTGTTCTCGGGGTCCGACTGATGGACCCAAGTTTCATCACCTGTCATGATCTTCTTTAAGAAGTCCTCACTCTCTTTTTCAAAAATTCTAAAATGGAGGAATTTCTACTGCTGTTAAGAATTCAGTAACAGCATGCTGTTTAGACAGAACGTCTGAACACCCTTCCATTTCGATGTGCATTGGGTGAAAAATGGAAGCATCTGTGTGTGCAACGTCAAGAGTGATGGAGGGAAGACTCCACGTGACTACACAGAACTGGTTATATCTAGATGTGCATAATGTAATGAAAAATATTATAGTGGAGGCAAAATTTATCAGTCCACCCCCCATATATCTGTAATGGAATATTATTCCGCCATAAAATAAGGAAATTTTGCCATTGTGACAACATGGATGGTCCTTGAGGACATCATGTTAAGTGAAAGGAGCCAGAGAGAGAGAAAGGCAAATACTGCATGATCTCACTGACATGTGTAATTAAGAAAATGAACTTGTAGGTTCAGAGAACAGATGGATAGTTGCCACAGGTGGGGGGTGGGGGTGGAAGAAATGGGTGCTGGTGGTCAAAAGGTACAAACTTCCAGCTACAAGATAAATTAGTGCTGGAGATGTAACACACAGCAAGCTGACTACAATGAACAATGCTGTATTGTATATGAAAGTTACTAAGAGAGTAGACCTTCAAAGTTCTCATCTCAAAAAAAAATGTAACTATGTCAGGTGATGGATGTTAACTGAGCTCATTTCATAATATGCACATATATCAAAGCAATATGTTGTACGCCTTAAACTAATGCAAGGTTATGTGTCCGTGATACCTCAACAGAACTGAAAAAAATAAATTTAAGGCACATGCTCACTGCAGATGACCCAAGGAGTGGTTATGGAAATCCAGCGCTACCCTTGGATGCCTGAAGAATCGTCTCCTTACATGGAGTAGACAGTGATGCTTTCCCTCTCTTCAATCTTAATGCTGTCATCACTGGGAACAGGTGGGTTGCCCTGAAACTGGTTTGGAATCCGGAACCAGACTTTCAGTTTCTTCTGTAGAGAGCCATCTTCATTGGGGAACACGGCAAAGGAAATAGGAACGGTCATCCCCATCCCGATTCCTGAAAACAGAAAGACCCATAGTGCGAGGTGGGCATGAGCTCAGGCTTGTGGAAGATCTGCTAGTCTCATGCTTCTTCCAAGACAGTATTTTTTATTCATGAAATTAATGATAAGTATTTGAGGCATTAAACATACAGCGTCCAGCACAAAAAATGCCCCTGTTTTTATGAGCTGGTAATCGAAACCAAAATCATAAGCATGTAATTCTGTAACATAAAAATATCATAACTACATTAACATAATTACTTCAAAAAGGGTGTTACTTCTTCCAGACCCTGTCAGATACACAAAACACATTCAATTAGTATATACTGCAGATAGGAGTGTAGCGACTCAACTACATGTAGCAAGACCATAAACAGATCAGCATCTAATTACTTCCTATCTAAGTATCAATTTTAAGGAAATATCCAAAATATGGAAAAGGTTATAAGTAATAGGATATTCATTGCAGCAGAATTTATAATTGTGAGAAACTGGGGGCCATATAAAGAGGCTCAAATAGGAATATGTCTAAGTAAATTATAGGCACATGATACAATATAATGTAGTTGGTAATAATTATGCCGAAGAAACTATTTAGCAACAGTGGAAAATAGTTAGGAGATAAGTAACAGAAGCAGGATATACAATTGCATAAACACTATGATTATATTCAAAAAGCCCATTAAAAAGCCCTAAACAAAGATATTGAAAAGACAAGAATGATAGTACTAGAAAAGATGGATGAGGGGTGCTGTTATATTATTTTCAAGATTTTCTTTAACGAGTTTTACAATTTTTACACCTATTTTCTTCTAAAAAATTGTCACGACAGGGTTAAGAAGAGAAAGACTTCTACTTGGCCTCCTACTGGTTGACTTATTGTCCAAAGCCTGATTACTTTGTTCCTAATAAATGTTACTAAGATAATACCAGTTTCTAACTTTCTAAATTATCAGCTTGAGAACTATTCTAAAAAGTAAACATGATATCTCTTTTTTCACTTTGCTTTCTGACCCATTTTGGGTTTGCAGTGACTCCAAAGTGTAGTCTAAGTGAGAGAGCTTAACAATTTAAGTCCTATTTAAATATGGTTTACATGCTAACCAGTACACTGAAACTTCAAGCCTATCATTTTAAAAATGAAGACACAGCCCGTATGGACCGCCAACTGTTTAAGAGTGGAACAATCTAAGAAATTCTCAGACCCTTCATTTATCATAATGGAGCCAGGGACCTGCCACACTCATCACTCATGGAGTCTCAGTCCTCTGCAGAATGAGAGAAGGGGTTGACTCTGGAGGTGTCCCCCCTGCGGCGGAGGTCTCTGGTCAGAGGCTGCCCTTCACGCTGTGGTTGGTCCACCATTTCAAGGACACAATAAGCATGTAGGGTTAAAAAAACAAACAAAGCAAAACAAAATGAAACAAACAAAAAAACAGAGCATATATCTCCATGGTGGGGAGAAAATCCTGAACTCACTGATACTGAGCAGGGACACTACAAAGTGAGGGGAAGGCTGGGCTGAGGTCAGTGTTGGTGTCCTGGAGCTTGCTTGCTCACACAGCACAGCAAGTTCACATGCCACTGAAACAGGTAGTGACAGGTGCCTGGTGACCCCTCCTTGTCTCCAAGACGAGAGCCACATCTTTTGGGGAGTCTCACCTTTGTCATTGGTGCCTCCTACATACTTCATAACTTTGGGCATTGCTTCCCGTAGGGCCTCATCCACAGGCTTATCAGCCACTTCCACGGTGGCAAACCTCCCGCCTTCACAGGTCCTTTCCTCATAGGACACTTCTTCCTAGAGACAGAGAACACACACTGCTTCAGAGATACAAAGTAGCAATCTGCATGGCCCCAATCAGTAATAGGCCAATAGTTACAAGAGGTGCAAACTGCTAACTCTCTGGAATACGCCTGGGTATGGTGACAGGGTGGGAGAGATAAGCCTTAGTATGAAAGGTCATGAGAAATGGATTCTGGGATTTCTTTCAAATGCAGAAACAGCAGAAAAAAAATCATATATCCAATATTCTCAGAGAGATAAGAGAAGAGCTTGCCTCCCCAACCACCTGAGAACATCCCCAGAAAGCTGTAAAAAGAGAATGTTCAGATCCAAGAGCTCTTGGAGATTAAAAATCTAGCAGAAATTAAAAAAAAAAAATTAGTACAAAGGTTGGAAGATAAAATTGAAGGAAATCTTCCAGAGAGTCAAGTAAAAAGACAAAGAAGTAGAAAATAGAAAAGAAAAATCAGAGGATCAAACCAGGAGATCCAACATCTGACTAACAGGAGATCCAGAAAAAGAGAAGACAAAATTGGAAAGGAGGAAACAAAGAAATACAACGATCCCACAAGACTCTAAGGCCCTGAGATTAGCCTCATTCCAGGAGCAGGGCTGCAAATTTAGAACAATCAGAATCTGTTCACACTGTGCTCCCAGACACGATTCCTCTCCCCAACTCATCTCACTAAACTGTACTCCCCACCGATGCTCAGTGTCATGGTCACGTCCCCACAGCCCCTGCTCCCTGGCAGTGCTCCCCTCTCGTCATCACAGCTGTCTGTGTTGAGTCCCTGTCCCACAGTCATCATCCTACCCGGTTCAGCCCTCCATCGGCTTCTCCTCCTTGCCACCCGATACCTCATTGATGAACGAGAAAAAAATGCAGCCCTAAATGCCTCTATTTTTCATATGACGTGGCTGGAGACTTTCCGGACAGCCCTCGTAATTTTGTATTTCTGAACATATGGTAAGGCAACCCTCTTCGACCTTTTGAAGAGTCACAGTCCATAACAAGAAATGCATTTTTACATCATGTGCTGTCATGAACATACGTGTGATTGAAACCAAGATTCCCGAAGTCATACTTTATCCTTATGGACAGTTGCATTCTGATACACTTGCCTTGTCTTCCTGTTTATGTCGTTTCTACTCTACTCAAGTGAATTTTATTCTTTCCACTGAAAGAAGAAAAACTTGGTTTGTACTAATTTTACTGTCTGGTAAAGGAACACAAGAAAAATCTGTCATCAAGTCTTTGTGGACAGGAACTTTACAATAACGCTTTTTATGTTAGACGCTGAATATTTATTGATTGATCGAGGAGTTGCCTCTCTTATTAATGATTATGCAAAACAGAAACATGATAGGGGACCCATCTGCCCCAGGCTGGCCAAATAGGCCTTCTTATGACACCCTACTCAACTCCCAACGGGGCGTGATGCATTTTGAGAGGAGGGCAGGACTACGAGGCTGTGAATGGCCTGTGTAGTGTGTTTACTATTATAATTTTATGTTTAGAATGCAAAAATACGTATTGTTTTTATAATGCAAAATTAAAGGTGAGAAGTGAAATCTGAAAGCAAACCCTGAGGGCCAATTTCATAAACCCTTCACATGAAGTAGGGGACATTATACCAGACCAAGAATCAAGAGGCTGCAAATTGGGGCACTGTGCCTAGTCATTCTGAAGACAGCTGTGAGGCCCTCCCCTTGGTGAGTCTGACACTCCAGAGGGCCTTTGGTAGCAAACAATGTCATATGTATGAACTTGGGGTGTGCTCTCTCTGGCTGTGTCACAGCAAAGAACAGACTCACCCTTTATTTGAGGTCCCACTGAGTCTTGCCACTTAAAATGTTTTAAATTCCAGAAATGCCAGTCTGTGAACCACAGAATTTCAGCCTGAAAGAGGTTTTAAAGTTCACCCAACCAAACTCATTTTCCCAAAGAGAAAATGAAGAATCAGAGAGACTGAGGTTCCCAAGACCACACTGCTACGAAATGGTGAAACTGGACAGAATTCTAGTCCCCAAACTTGAGTCTAATGCTTGTCACAAGTCTCTATACTGCTGTGGGGGATTGAAGTGAGCCTTTTTTTTGAACCTCTTTCTTTAGCTATTGAGTTGGGTCATTTCTGGTAGACATCTGTATTCCGGCACCAAACTCAGAGCTGAGGTGTCGACAGTCCTGTAATGCAGTTGCTTCTCTTGCAAACGGAGCATGACAAGCTCTGACTGGGGAAAGAGCTGGCTGCATCTCCCCTTTAGTCTCTTTCCTTCTTTTGTTCATTCAACCAACAACCACGAAGCATCTACTATGTGCTGAGCACTGTGCCAGGTGCTACAACACAGAGAAGAGAGATATGGTCTCTGACAGCAGGAGAGACATGGTCTAATAGAAGTGGTCAGGAAAAAAGGTTACAATCAGCTGGTACCTTTAAGGCGCAGGGAGCATCAGTAGTGTAGGAACACAGAAGACGATTAGGCTAGTTTGAGGGGCGTGGGTATATATGTTTACGTGTTTGAGTAGGTTACGCTGACTCTGAGATGCTTACAGATCGTCCAATATTCAGTCACTGATGCACTGATTAATTAAATAAAACTTCAATGAAAACCTCCGCCAGGTGCTACGATTTGGAAATCAATACGACGATATGGGCAATCTAGTTGGGGAGTGAGAAGAATCACATAATTATTGTACAATGTAGTAAATGCACTGATAATTTGGGGGGGCGGGTGTTTCCAGGTAGTAGGCACCACAGGGGTGAAAGAAAAGATAAAGAACAGGTGATGAAGGTGATGAATAGAAATGGTTCATTGTGGCTGGAGCAATGGCTGTCAAGCAGGGCGTGGCAGGGAGGTTCTGGCAGGGGTCAGACCCCTGAAGAACTCAAAGGCTGTCACAGGGAGTCGGGTTGTGTAACCATTATCCAGCAAGTCAGTTTCAGCTACCCCAAATTAGTTTAATTGACTTTTTTTTTGTGATCTAAATGCAGAATTTTGCAAGTGTGTCTGAGTCTTAGGTGGTTGGGACCCCAGAGCACAAGAGTCCTGGAGAGTGGTATAGGTGATCTGTGTGTGCTCTCGGCCTGTTCCCCAGGCAGAAGGCCCACAGCAGGCTGCCGAGGAAGGAATGCAGTACAGCTCAGAGAGCCAAGGCTGCCGTGATAAGTCTACCATCCTTTAAGGCTTAACTCCACCTTCTCTTCCTGGGTGAGCCTTCCTTCCTCTGAACGCCAAAGGCAGATAACTCTAGCAGGGCCCTTCCATATCTGTCAGTTCACCTGCCCCCTGTTACAGATGAGCACACTGTCCATTGTGCAGTTGGACACACAGGTCTGGAGCTCTGCAGGAGACTGGCATTAGGGATATACATTTGGGAATCACCAGTAGAAAGGGTAACTGAAGTTGCACATAAGGTTGAGATTGCCCAGAGATCTCAAGAGCATTATATAAAATTCTAATCATGCTAATTAATCCCCTGTCTAAAAGCCTCCATTCACCAAGTTCTTAACCTATCCCAAATGGTCCAGGGACCACCTACCTTCTACATATGGAGCACCTCCTCACTGGCCTTCTGCTAGTATTTCCTTCAATGCCACAGTCATTCCCACCTCCTGCCACTTCCTTTCCTATCTTTGCCTAATGAACCCCTACTCATCTAACAGATCCCAACCTAAAAGTCACTTCCTAAGAGAGGATTCTAATTTAAAATAGTTTTCCAATGAGGTTTTTTATAGGCCCTTGTACTTTCACAACATGATACTTGTAACTGTAACTGAATGTTTTGCAACCGTAAGTGTCATGGGGCCAGGGGTTGTCTGTATTGTTTCCATTGTATCTTTCAGCATCCAGTACCATGTCTTGCATACAGTATGAGTGTCTGTGGGAAAGGAGGCCATGGAGTGAAACTTGGTTTTACTCTAATGACAAGGAATACAGCAGCACACTTGGGTGGAGGGAGTCTAGTCTAACTCTGTCCTGGACAAAAGCAGGTCACCAGTGTCCTAAATTGGTTCTGTGGCAGGTATTGCCTCTTTTCACAGCATCTATGTCCATAACCTCTTATTTGAACCACTGGATCACTGTGCAAATTTAGGTCCAAGAGATGGATATTATAAAATTATTCCACTTCTCCAGGGAGCTGAATTTAAATAGAGTTCTCTCTATTTCCGCAGAAAATAAAGCATCTAAGTTAAAGCTGTGAACACAACACATTTCCCTTTTCAAATATAACATTTTTAAGTGTGTTTCCTTATTTTATAGAACATAATAGACCTCCTCTGCCCCATTCCAGCCACCTCATGCTCCTGATCGGTTACCCAGATGAGGATTCTGGCTTGTAGCCATAAACACCAATTTTCAACATTCAGTGAGAACCCTGGTCAAATTTAAGGTCCCGACAGAGATCTTGCAAGAATGCTTCTTGCTATGGGATTTGCAAGGTCGTCTGCAAGATCGGCTTTTCTTTTTTTTTTTTTTTTTTATTGTTAGACTTATTGGGGTGACATCTGTTAGCAAGGATTACATAGGTTTCAGGCATACAACTCTACAGTGCATTGTCAACTTGTTGTATAATAAGTTCACCACCTAATGTGACTTCTCTTTCCATCACCTTATATTTAGCTTCCCGCCCTCCTCTCCCACCCCCTCCCCAAGATCGGCTTTTCCCCCTTGCCACTTGGGTGGGTGTACACGTTGATTGTAGAAGCCAGCTTTCTCATTTTAAGAAAATATTAACAATAACTATAATAATCAACCTGAGTACTTTCTATGTGTCAGGTATTATTTTAAACATTCTACATGGATTCATTCATTCAAGCTCTCCAACAACCCTGTGGAGAAGTTAGTGTTTTTATCTTAATTTTCAGATGAAACTGTAGCATAAGAGGTTAAATAATGTGCCCAAGTTACAGTGGGCAACTGGTTGGAGCCAGGATTCAAGCACAGGCTGTCAGGTACTGACCAGTGTGCACAGGCTGGGCACGAGTCCCATAAAGATGTCGGTTATTAATATTCTTGCTCTGAGCATCCATGAGACCCACCCAAACCAATGCAGAGAGCTGTGTTCTCCTCCCTCCCCAAGGAACGCAGAAGGTACCTGATAAGGTCTGCAGCAGGCTGGCCTCCCCACCAGGTGCCTGGAATCGGTCTTGAACATCTGGTGAGCTCAGACCCAGGCTACAAGGGGCACACCATGTGCTCAGGAGAGCGGACAACAGCTTCTGATCCAGACTCTTTCTCGGTTAAGAGAGAATTTCAGGGAGAGGCTCTTTTTGGAATAATAACATCCAAAATTATTTGTGTGTGTGTGTGTGTGTGTGGGAGGGGGTGTTTACAAGCATTTGAATATTTAATTAGTTGTTACACAGGCATTGTCTTTCTCACTTACAGTGAGGGACTGCATGGTTCAGAGTGGTTGAGAGGTTAAGTAACTTACTCAAAATTTTCTGTAGACTAAGCAGTTACTGTGCCCAACCAAGTGCTGGGTATTCTGTTGAACAACTTATCTCATTTAAACTTCAAAACAATCTTATAAGATATGAATTGTTATTTTCTCTCATGATTAGCTTTGAAGAGGTTAAGAAAGTTGCCTGTGACTGCATAGCTAGCAAGAGCTGAGCTCTGACATAATGATCTTACCACATTTGTAGGGTGTGTTACTTCACATAGCACTTTCATATTTTTAAAAAAATTAATATTTATAGTAACTCTGGGATTAGATGGGAAGGATATTTTTATACCTATTAAACAGCTGCAGAAACTGAGGTCCATTCGGGTTAAATTATTTGCTTCAGCCTGCTAACAATATCCCATGTGGCCCCTCATGCCCATAAAATGCTGAGGGAAGATGCTTGTCAGAGAGCTGCATTTGTCCCTCAGGGCACAATCTGTGGCAGCTGACATGGTATCAATAAGGGTCTAATAGAAAACAGAAGCTACTGGAGTATTTTGAACAAAGGGATCTTGATTCAAGAAATTGATTTCACAGATAATAAAGAAGCTGAGATGCCCAACATGGGACTTTGAGTCAACCCAGAGGTTAGTAAGTGCTCTAGGAGAGCTGGATTCCACTGCAGAAAGGAAAGTTCTCTGGGAGCTGTTGGTAACCTGCGGATTCTTCAAGTGTGAGGGCCAACGGGGACCCCAGAGTTGATTAGGTAGGCTGACTGGATGTACCATTTTAAACAGGACAGAAAACAATGGTATTGTCCCATTTCAAAAGGTAGGTATGGCCATCCTAGTCTCACTGGGCTAAATTCAAGGTGTCAGTAGCCTGACCACATGTACCATTTGAAACAGGACAGTCCCGTTGTTTTCTGTCCCATTTAAAACGGTACACTTGGTCAGCCTATCATTAGGTCAAGTCCACAGACTGACATGTGCTCTGGCTAAATCTGGCCACAGACAGATCCCTGGCCTGTTGTGTTTAAAAACAACTGTAGTCAGTTGCCAATAGTTCGAACTGACCTAATTGCTCCACTCAAGACCACAACCTCAGTCCTAACACTCCCTATTCCTTCCTCCTCTTCTCTGCTTGTTTGTCTTCACAGCACTGATTATCATCTGATGCATGCTATATTTAACTTACTGATTTATTCGTTAGTCACTAAAGTATAAACTCCATGAGGACAGGGATTTGGTCAGCTTTGTTCGTTGCTTTATCCCAGTTGCCTATAAGAGGGCATGGCACACAGGTGGCACTCAACAGATAGTTACTTATTCAATGAATTAATTTTAAATCGAGAGATTTCACACAAAGACTCTGGATTGCTAGTTTTCCTTAAAAATCTGGCAACCCAGGTTCACATCGCTGCATGGCAACAACTGCCCGAAGGTGCCCTTCGTGGGCAGGACCTGAGTTTCTCTCTGATTTGCCTCATGTCCTCATCTTGCCTTAGTGTCTAAAACAGCCAGCTTCACTCACTGTCATTACTTGCCTGGCTACTGGTAGGCCTTTGAATATGTCACCCTGGGTGAAGGCTGAACTGCTCATGCCATAGCTGAGGAAACCGAGATAGGACAGATGTAGTGACGGACGGGCCTCAGATTATAGTTGCTTGGGGAGCCCAGAGTCCAGTTGAGGGAGGGCTCTATGTGACAATCACTGGACTAGGGACCAGAACTTGGCCCGCAGACAACGCAGTCCTTTCACAAGCGAGGCCCTGAGTTGGAAGCTGAGTCAGCAGCCAGGAAGTGCACAAAGCACCTGTCGGCAAGAAGACCGGAATGTAGTGGCAGACTGTTTTCAGGGGGCAGTCCTATTTGCCTGTGTTAGCACTGACCTCAAACTGGGAGGAATCCAGCCGTTCCACCCTCCTCACTTATCCGGAATTCTAGGGAGTTCCATTGGCCAATAGCCGCTGTACAGCTCTGGACCTTTGCCGTGTCCTCCCAGTTCCCTGGGGCCCAGATGAAGACACTTCCTCTTGGAAGGCCAATCCGCACTTCCTGGCAGATTGGATTGCTCCTGCTCCCGAGCCCCTCCCCCTTGCACGTCTACCTCTATGCAGCAGAGATCTCACTCTTCTCTGCTCAGTTCACCAGCAGTTGGGAGTTTCTTAAGGACAGTACCTATTCAGACCTTTCTGCAAACCAGAGTCTCTCAGCAAACAAATGTTCAGAATTTTCAAAATATTGAAATGGACGAATGCATTCAACAGGCGCGGTCCATCTCACCAAGCCGGGATTCTTCTCACCGGTCAACCTGGCTCTCTGTGCCCCCTTCTCCCAGCAGAGCCCTTTGCCCCGCTGCACTGGACCTCTTCCCGCCTTCCCAGTCTAAGTGTTGGAGGGCCGTGACCCCGGCAGAAGCCATAGCGCACCATCGGGGCACAATCCTGCCCCCCCTGCCCCTCAGAACCCGCTCCTGCCACGATCGGAGTGCGGTGGCCGCGCAGCCCCCGTTCCAGGTCCTCAGCAGCCCTGCGGGCCTACCTTGCCCCCTTTGCTCAGGACCTGCCAAGGCCACGTCTCTACGCTCCCGAACAGCGAGTTCCTGATCATGCCCAACATGATGTCGCCGCGGCGTTCCGGACGCACCCGTGGACGCAGGGCGGCTGGGGTGACCAGGGGTGACCAGGGCCGATCCGGGCGAGCCCGCACTGGCGGCGCGAAAGGGGGCGGGAGGGCGGGCGCCTCGGGCTCCGCCCCGGGGAACTGGGCTCGGTGGGGCGGGCCCGGGGCGGGGCGCGGGCGGCTGGGGCGCAGGCGGGGCGCGGCGCTCCGCCTCCCCCGGGCTTCCCTCCGGTGCTGGCTAGAGGGGCGGGCTGCCGGTCGTCCTCCGCCGGCCCCTCCTCTTATACTGAGTGTGACTTGTTCGCCAGGGACCTGCAAACGGGTCGTCCCCGGAAAAGGATTTAGGGATCCCCCTATTTCTGCCCACCGCCTCTCTGTGGTGCCTGGGAGCCAAACGTAGGAGCCTCCCGATTCCTCGCGCGCTTTTCCGGGCCTCCACCCCAAGGCCCTGCCCCTGGCGGGCAGCAGGTACTGCACAGTCCAGGCTCACAGCCTCGGTGACCCCCTCTAGAAACACCTGACTGCCGCATCTCCGACGGATACCCTTAGATTGCCCCCGCCTCCGGACAGCTGAGCAAACATCTTAGATAGCTTTTTACTTGCCACTTTTCTTTATTCCAACCTGTTTTAACCACAGATTCCACGTTAATTTTACGAAGCTCGGCTTCGCTCATTCCCACCTGTTCAAACCGATTCCCCCATTTTATTACCATTCATTGAGTGCCTGCTTTCCCCTGCCAAATGTTTTGCAAATATTATTTCTACTCACATCACTGAACATAAATACTTTATAGCCATTTCACTAAGGAGGAACTCGAGGCTTAAAATAACTAAGTGACTTTCCCAGGGTCAAAAACCCGTGTGTGGCTTGGCCGGGATTTGAACTCGTGAAGTCAGTGTCCATAATGCGTTTATTGCACCCCGTCACCCTGATCTATTACCTATCTATAGCTACCCTCTGCATGTGCCACACTGATGCCTTCATCAGGACACCTTCCCCTCTAACTCGCCCCTTGAAACCTGACTGCTAAAAGTACAACGTCCCCTCTGTCTCCAGGAACACTGTGGGGTCCTCCTATCTGAACGCACATACCATCTTCTCTTTATTCCTTGTGTGGGCTGCTCTGAACCAGCAGGTGTGTCTTCCTGCTGTGCCTACACCTTGAGAAAGGGGACAATGAACCTGAGCCAGCAGTGGGAATCAATAATGGTAATACTGACGACCTCTAGTTTTGTGGTAATGAACCCACACTCCCAAATCGCCAAGTGCTGAAGAGGGTGGGGAAGAAGACACTAGGGGACTTCACAGCTAATCAGAGCCACTGCTGCAGCAGCTCATAGTTGTTTCCCTGGAAATGACACCCAGCTGAAGAGAGCCAGGGTGGCAGGTGGGGGCTGATGTCTGCAGCAAAAGAACCCACTCAAAATATGGAGCTCGATGGGAGGACACTCAGAAGCAGGGTTTCCCTAGCCTAACAATGAAGGAATAGAGGTAGTATATTTATGTGCAGAGCAGGACAAGCAGCGCCGTATCAACAAACTTCTGTGTGTATTAAATTGTGTAGAAATTGACAAGTGCAAGAGAGCAAGACCAGGGCCTATGGGAAGAGGGGCTGGCGAGGAGAGTGTCGGAGAGAGAGAGAATTCAGCTGCTGAGGACAGAGAAATACTTTGAGGAAAGAAATTTTAAGGGAAGTTTTCCTTTTTGATACACGAGATAAATAAATGCCTCTTCATCTCTGCAGAAATGTTCATGAAACCAGCATACTTTCTCAAGTGAGGGAGTTCTCTGGTGGTGCAGTGGCTTAAGGCTCCGGTGCTATCAGCGCTGCGGCCTGGGTTCGATTCCCATCTAGAGAGCTACCTACATACAAAAAAAAAAAAAAAAAAAAAAAGAGATTATCAAGTGAGTGGATCACAAGGGAAGTCGGAGTTGAGACCCACCTTAAGAAGAGAAAAAATGAGCAAAGGGGGTTCAATGACTTTGGGGTTACATTTGGGGTTGACTTTGCTTTTTACCTGCATGCTAACCCTGAGTTGGAGCTTATAAACATACTATACATTGAGGGTTGTCATTTTATAGTCTTTCCCCTAATGAAAACCTGTGTCCATTGTTGTAGTTTATTGCAATCAGACATGATGAGCTGTTTCACTTTTGGTCTCCCCTTTTCCAAATGAGCTCCATTGATTTAAAAATCAATCACATATTGGAAAAACAGTTGGCATTTTGTTTAAATGTTCACATCTCTCCTTCAGGACACCGTAGTCCTGAGAATAATTCTCAACCTCAGATTTTAAGGCTCAGAAACATGGTTTACCAGCTTTTTACTCTGGGGAAACAAAGTTATAATTGTCACCTAGTAGAGACACCGAAGACGTTAGAGGCTGTTTTCGTTGCTTCGCTATTATTGGTGGCATTGTTAGCATATTTACCGTGACTGGGGTGGAGAAATCACTGTGCAAGTCATCAGCATCTTCGGTTAGTCGTGGGCGCCTTGGAAGGGATGGAATTCCCTGGGACGAGTATGTAGAATAAAAAAGGAGAGCATAGGACAGGACACTGAGGAACCCCAACATTCAAAGGGACAGGAAGTGGGGGACAACTGCACTAAGGAGAATGAGGACAGTAGTGACAGAAGGAGGGGGGAATCCAAGGAGTCTCTGAGCCAGGAAGCCAAGAGAAGACCCTGCTTCAAGGAGTGATGGACAATGTCAAATGCTGCCAAGAATTCAAGTGAGAAAGGGACTGGGAAATGCCCATCGCATGTAGCAGCAATGCCTCTGGCCTTGGTAAGGACAGTGACAAGGCAGGTGGAAGGGTGCCGAAAGCCAGACTGAGCGACCAGAGGAGTGAGTGGCAGAGAAGTGGGGACGACACGGTCCAGTTGTGAAAAGGAGGAAGCAAATACATAGCAGGAGGAGGGTTCAAGATCCATTTTTTTTCTAAACATGGATAAGAGTGAAGGAAGTTTTAATTTTGATAGGAAGGAGCTAGGAAGAGGGGAAATCCTAAAGACTCAGGAGTGAGATGGCTGACTGAGTGATACTTCTGAGACGTTAAAAACAAATGCAGATCAGAACATGTCTTCTATTATAAAATGAGAAGGAGGAGAGGATGGGCAAAGGCAAATCCACCTTTGTGGGGTGGAGGTGAGAAGCTGTGGGAGCTCATGTCAGAAGGCCTATATTTTCTCTGTAAAATGGGCTATGAGAGTGATGGGACAGGTAGCAGGATAAAACAGGTACCATTCTTTCGTTACAGGCAAGACATGGGCAAATCGAGTAGCAACTGGCAATAAGACATCAGCACACAACTGTCTGTAATACGAAGAAGGCTGGAATTTATCATGAAGGCGATGAGGGTCTATCCCACTGACATTTTTGCACAGAGTAGGTACAAATAATTGGTGTTAGCAGAGTGTCTTCTGGTGCAACCAAGACTCTTCTGAGTGTTGGCCCAAGGGGATGAGACTTGGAGAGGAGGGAGTTCCCTGCTCGTTACCCTCATCCCCTGTCTGTACAGACTGCCTTTCCACTCAGCGTTTCTCGTCCTGGTGTTGACTATGGACGTGTTCCAGCCGTCTGGAAAGCCCCACTCCCTGCTCACAGTGGTGACAAATTTTCCTCTGCTTTCTCTTAGACAAAGCACGGAGTCAGTACCACAGACACTTAGTCACCAGGAATTGCTTCCTTTCGTTTTTGCTTCTAAATTACAGAATGAAAGGTTATTGAATGCCTACCAAGTGCCCAAGTCGGTTCTAGAGTTCTAAACTGGAGTAATGAGCAAAACAGACAAACATCCTTGCTTTCTTGGAGTTTACATTTCAATGTGGGAGACAGACAGTAAGTAAATACACTAATAAGTGTAGAGTTGACCTTTGAACTATGTGGGAGTGAACGGTGAAGGCCCATCTGCGTTTATGTGAATCAGTGCAGTGCAAACCCATGCTGTTCAAGGGTCAAGTGTAGTTTCCATCTGTGGCTGGGAATCTGTGTGTGTGGAGGGTGGACTTAAGTTATACTTGGATTTTCAACTGTGTGGCTGCTTGGGGCCCCTAACCTCTGCATTGTTCAAGGGTCAGCTACTGGGGTAGGCGGTACGTGTTGAGGAGGAGGTGTGTCTGTGTGTGCTGCTTTAGAAAGGGTGGTGACCTCTGAATAGCACCCTTAAGAAGTGAAGGCATAACCCAGGTGCTAGCTAGGGGAGAAGTTTTCAAGTCGGTGAGAAAAGCATGTGCAAAGGTCCTGAGATGGGACAAGCATAGAGGCCAGTGTGGCTGAAGGTGACCAAGAAAGGGAGAAGGTAGTAGCAAGAGTGGCTGCAGGCATGGGCTCTAGAGGCAAGCTGCCTGGCTTTGAGCCCCAGTTCCATCGCTTACAAGTTGGGTGACCTTGGGCAAGTTATTTACCCTCTCTGTGCCTCAAGGTTCTCATCTGTAAAATGAGAATAATGATGATAGCTACCTCATAGTCTTGTTATGAGGATTACTGCAAAGCCCCTGGATCAGGGCCTGGCACAGAGTCGGCGAATGATAAATAAGAAAGAAGAAAGATGACCTGGGGTAGTGTAATGGTTAATTTCATGTGTCACCTTGACTGGGCCATGGGGTACCCAGAAATTTGGTTAAATATTATTCTGGGTATGTCGGTGAGCATGTTTCTGGATGCAATTACCATGTGAATCAATAGACCAGTAAACCAGATTGCCCTCTGCATGTGGGGGGTCCGCATCCAGCCTGGTGGAGGACTGAAGAGAATGAAAGGTGGGATAGGGGGGAATTCGAGATCTCTGCCTGGTTTTGACCTGGGACATGCATCTCTCCACTCAGACTGGAGCTTACACCACTGGCTCTTCTGGGTCTCTGGCTTGTAGACGACAGACTGTGGGACTTCTCTATAATCACAAGACCCAGTAATTCCTTATAAGGAATCCCTTTATATGTACAGTAGACTTTCTGTTAACCAGAACTCAAGCAATGGGCACTGTTAAGCAGCTGGCTTGAGAGTTTTGCTGGTTGCTTGAGAGTGCCGGGTACATTCATCTGGCATCTATCAATCCCCATGGGTGCCAGCCAACTGAGACTTTACAACATACACTATGGAATTATGTATAATTAGATAAAATACATGTATATGTATTGTTTTCTATCTTATAATGGTTCTGTTTCTTGGGAGAACTCTGACAAATACAGATGGGGTACAAGGTAGATCATGTAGGACCTTACAGGTATTTATCATAAGGACTTCAGGTTACTCTGAGCAAGATGAAAAGCCATTGAGGGTTTAGGAGGACTTCTCTTGCTGCTGTGTTGTCGGTCACAGACAGTAAGGGCAAGGGCAGAAGCAGGGAGATCAGTCAGTGGGTCTGCCCTTGAAGTGAGGCAGGTAAGAGTGCTGATGCTCAGACAAGGGTGTGGGCTGCGGAGATGGTGAGATGGGGTTCTGGATGAACTTAAAGGTGTAACTAATCAGATTTTGCTGGTGAAATGGGGTATCGTGTTGAGGATGACTCCAAGGTTTGGTCTGAGCAAATAGAAGAATAAAGGCCCTTAAAAATACAGTGTGTAGGACAGCAGCCATCAGGTATCTCTGTAGCCGGTTCCTCAGAAGTGAGGCGTAGATGACGTCTGTTAGATTCTCCCACACTCTTCTTTGCCTCAAGTACTCATCACTCGGTTCTAAGTACTCAAATAAGGACAGCTATATCTCCCTCAAATAACCATTCATTTTTAGCTACAACATAGTCTAAATTCACACTTAAAAATGAACATTTTTTTTTCCAGAGAAGGTGATCTGCAGAGACAATCTCAGCTCATATACTGAAGATCCATTTTGCCAGTGCTGAGAGTCTGTTGGTTCCACAGCTTCCCAAACATCATCATTTCCCACCACGGTTTCTGCTTCACATTCATTAAACTAAGTGGCCCATTTGAGCAGTGTTCCCAAATGTAACAGCCTGCACCAAGGAGGAATTCAAGCCTCTGTTGCCACCCCCCGCCCCACCCCACAGAGAGAGAGAGAGAGATCCTACACTCAAGTTTGCAGTGTTTGAAGTGTGTTTTTCCTGCAGTTCCCAGTATTGAAATATTTTGCAGTCATAGTTAACCAGGATTGAAGTTCCTCTCCACACCATGGTCATAGCACAGTTATAGCAGAGAGCACTTGGTCTTGCCCTGAAGTAATGTTTCAGAAGTCCTGTTTTCCCCATTTTATACCTTTGCCTCCTGAGTTGGCAGCTGGGTACTTCCATGGCATGAGCAGCCTTGGCTCAGGCCTTGCTGGGATGGTGTGAGAGGGGTAAAACTACAGGGAAGTTGGCAACAAGAACAGGGTTATCGGAGAGGGAGGGGTGTGTGTGCGTGTGCGCGTGTGCGTGTGCGTGTGCGCGTGTGCGTGTGTGCGTGTGCGCGTGTGCGCGTGTGTGTACATGCGTGCGCGTGCGCGTGTGTGTGTGCGTGCATGTGTGCGTGTGTGTGCGTGTGTGTGTGTGTGTGTGTATTAGTGTCTAGTGTCCATTCCTGTGCCAAGTACATTTTTTTTTTAGAAGGGAGAAGGAAAATGTTGAATGAAATATGCTTATTTGAAACTTAGAGATTGATCATAATCAGCAATTTGGGAGAAAAAGAGGAATTAAAAGAGAGGAACTTCATTATGTCCGTAAGTCAACTGTAACATCAGCTTTTTTTTTTTTTTTTTTTCTGATGACATAGTCTATATTAAAATAGCGGTTAGAATGGTAGAAGATTCTAGTTCCCAATTACATCTACATGAATGGATTGTCCTTTATTTTGGGACATTCCCCTTCCATCCTACCTAATCTAGAACAATGTTGTAATTTTCCCATTCCATTGGGATCAACTCCTGGTGTCTTCATCGTCATTTCTCTGTGATACTTTTCGTGTAACACTTTGATGTGTGGACTTCTGATAATCTCCTTGCATCTCCTGTATTACTTTGAGAACCTGTTAAAAATGCAGAATCCTTGGCCTCAAATCTTTGGGAGGGGACAATAGGGACACTTAACTTTTTAAAAAATGTCATATATTTTTTTAGAGTAAAAAGCGTATTTCAAAAATTCAAAATGTACTGAAGAATGTATAGTAGAGTTTCCTTTTAACCCAGTTTCCTAGTCACCCACTTTCCTTTCTCAGCACTATGGGTTGTTATATTCATTTCAGATATATTTTCCCAGAGACTTTTTTTGGTGTATAGACCAATAAATGTATGCATATATTCATTTCCCTACTCCCTTATTACATTAGTGGGAGCACACTATACTCATGATTTCTGTACATTATTTTTATGTGCCAGCGTATCTTAGGAATTATTCCATATTGAAACATGAGGAAACCTCCTCATTTTTTCTGTAGCTGTATAGAGTTCCAGGTATGAATGTGCCATAACTTACCAATGGACATTAATGTTATTTTCAATCATTTAGTAATAAGAACAACACTGCAATGAATAACCTCCTACATACTATATTGTTTTACATGTATGCAAATATATCTAAAGAAAAGTTTCCTGGGCCGAAGGATATGTACATCTGAAGTTTTGATAGATATTAAATTATTTTCTATATAGGTTGGTAAATTTACTGGTAAAACCATCTGGGCCTTGTGGTTTATTTTATTTTTTTTGGAAGGCTATTAATTATTGATTCAATTTCTTTAATAGAGATAAGACTATTCAGGTTATTCATTTGTCCGTGTGTGAGTTTTGGTATTCTGTGTTTTTCAAGGAATTGGTTTATTTCATCTAAATGGTGAAATTTGTGGGCATAGAATTGTTCACAGTATCCTTTACTATCCTTTTAATGTGTAGGAAATCAATAGTGAGGAATCCTTTTTCATTTCTGATAATGATAATTTGTGTCTTCTTTTTTTCTTCACTTGGTTAGAAGATCATCAATTTTATTGATCTTTCAAAAGAACCAATCTTTGGTTTTGTTGGTTCCCTCTATTGCTTTTCTGTGTCCCATTTCATTGATTTCTGTTCTAATTTTATTATTTGTTTTGTTCTTCTTGCTTTAGTATTAAATTGCTTTTCTTTCTCTAGTTTCCTAAGGTGGGAAGTTTAGGTTATTGCTTTCAGATCTTTCTGCCTTTCCAACATAGGCTTATCTACCCTGACAGCCTGTCTTTTAATTGGTGTATTTATTGTTTTATTTGGATGAATATCAACAGTTTGTAAATGTCTTCTGTTTGTTACCACATGCTTCTTTTTTGGCCTTCTCTGGTTTTAATTGAACATTTTATATGTGACATTTTATCTAGTCTCTTAGCTTATCAATCGTACTTCAATGATTTCCCTAGCATTCACAACATACATTTTTGACTAATCTAAGTCTACCTTCAGGTAATACTGTACTGTTTCATGTGTAGTGCAGGGACTCTCCTTAGATTGTAGTAATTCAACAACTCTGGGGAGTTTTAAAGATAAAAGGGTGGGAGAAAAAAATGATAGATTTACTCTTTCATGGGTGGAAAGAGGTTAAAGTTTCCCACTACTAGTGTGCTTCTACCTGTTTCTTTCTGTGTCACCTACAGATTTGTTTTATGACTGATGGTGCAGTGTGATTTGGTGCACAGACACTCATAACTGTTATATCTTTACTGTGAATTCCATCCTTTAACATTATAAAGTGCTTTTTAAAGGCTTGTTAATACTTTTTGCTCTGATCTCATTTTTGATATTAAGATCATAGTTTTAGCTTTCTTTTCCATTGGATTTTTCTGATGCCCTTGCCATCTTTTCAGTTTTTACTTTTCTGATTTTTGGGTACATATATTTAAACGGTTGACAAAGAATCCTACCTCTGCCTATCTGTTCTTTAATCCATTTGATAGCTGAAATCACACTCTTCATATGCAAAGTTCCATCCATAAATGTATGATCAGTATCAGAGAAGTTTCCAAGTTGATTTGTGACACATGAGCTTGTGTAGGCAAAGGTATAGGGCCTGGTCATCTTCAAGAATATCATACGCCTCTTGTCTCAGCTCCTACCTAGCAACTTAAGATTCATTTTCAAATGGACAAAGTGATAGACAGTAGAAAATCTTTAGGTATGCCCTTATACATAGCAGAATTTTACATTGTGATCTAATCTGAAAATCTTTTCTTTTAAAAGGTGAATTTCATCATTTCACATTAAGTACAAAACTGTTTTTGTTTTTGTCATAAAATTTTAAGTTGTATTTTCTGTTTTTGCACATTATAATTCTTTGATTTTTGTGTTTCTCCTGTTAACACTGAAGTATTTGTGTTTTTGTACAAGTGGTTTCCTTTATAACTATGTTATTTATAACACTCTATTTCATCTGTATTTCTTGAGGTAATGCTGACTAATTCTCTACAGTGACCAATAATAAATAAATTTAGTATACTGGTTCTCCCACCTCCCTCCTTGAATTAGTATACTCAAGCTGCTGTAACAAAGTATTGCAAACTGCATGACTTAAACAACAGAAATTTATTGTCTGATAATTCTGGAAGCTAAAAGTTCAAGATCAAGGTGTTGGCAGGGTTGGTTCTTTCTGAGGGTTGGGATTAAAAGATCTCTTCCAGGCCTTTCTTCTAGTTTCTGGTGGTGTCAGACATTCCTTGGCAGGTAGATGGCATTCACATCATCTTCCTTCTGTATGTGTTTGCCCCTGTTTATAAGGAGGCAGTCATATTGGATTATGGCCCACCCTAATCATTTCATCTTAACTTGATCATCTGCAAAGACCCTATTTCCAAATAAGGTCACATTCACAGTTACTAGGGGTTAGGATTTCAACACCTTTTAGGGGGAACATTCCTGTCCTCTGTTTCCTTTACTGTACACTCATCAGAGTCTACTCTTCTCTTTACTCCTTCCTGTTTGTGAATTTTTTTTTTTTTTTTGGTAATTTCCTGGCAGGGAATTGAACCCAGGTCACGGCCATTTTATTTTTATTTCCGCTTCTTTCTGAGCTTTCTTGAGCTTTTGTATCTCTGCTTTTTACTTTTGTTCTATAGTGATAATTGCTTCATTAGAGTTTTATAATTCATGACAAAATATTTGTTTTAAATTTTCATCTGATCTACATAGAAATATTTTTTTGTTGAGTAGTTTTTGATTCCTATCTCTCTGTTCCTTGGCCCCATTCTTTTCCTTGCTGTGTCTCTGGCTCCTATGCTGTTTCCATTTGGATTATTCAATTTTGAACGACCTGAGTTTTTACTGGGTTAGCTGTTCATGGAACTTCAATGTGGGAAAGGGACAAGAACATGTTTCAAGTTATGGACGTTTTAAAAAACAGTTCTGAGATATATGTGGGAATTCTTTTCCCCCCTTCTCTCCAAACAGATAAAATCAGTTCACAATGTAAATTGCCTTTCCCTACCTCCTATGGACTGATGGTGATGATGATGATGGTGAAGAAGAGCAGGAGGAGGATGGGGGAGGGGTGAATATGCCTAGTCCAAAGGATTCTTCTTGAAGCCCACCTCTTGTATTTTTGGGAATGATCTGTGCCTCCTATTCCCCTCTGCTGCAAACAAATTATTTTGATTTTACACTTCAGTGTATACTCTTAGCCTTGGTGAAATGCCTTTGCCAACTCTTCCTGAGATCTATATCCATGAGTTATCTCTTCTTCTCTGAATCTACTTGAATCCCTGCTTAATCCTCTCTGCTTTGGGCATTCTTTTATCTACTTTGAGGTGCATAATTTCAATAAGTTTTAAATTTTATTGAATATTGTATTTGTGTATCTCCTTTTTCTTTGCTGTTTTGGGGTAATTTTCCAAGAGACAATGGATTAATTTTAATTTTACATCACTGTATTTAATCCAAAAGTAGAAATCTGCATTTGGAAAGCTCCTCCAGTGCTACAGTTTTAAAGATGACCACAAATTCTTTGACATTCTTTCCACTGAGAGGTGGAGTCTAATTTCTCTTTCCCTTGAATCTGGGCTGGCTTTAGTCCCTCACTGTAGTAACTCACTTACAATAGAATGTGACAGAAATGACACTGTATGACTTCTGAGGTAAGTTAGAGAGGCCTTGGAGCTTCTGTCTTGTTTATTTGACCTTGGGGCTGTGAGCTACCGTGTAAGAAGGCTGAATGCTTGTGCTTGCTATGCTGTGAGGAAGCCCAAGCCATATGAGAGGCTACGTAACAAAACTGGGCTGATAATCCCAGTTGAGCAGAGCCTTTGAGTCAGCCCAGCCCAAGGTACCAGACCTGTCATGTTGATGAAGAAGTCTCTAGCTTATTCCAGCATCCAGCCATTTGGGACATTCCCCAACTATTTAAGTCTTTGCAACTGAGAAACCCAGACATTGTGAAGCAGACACAAGTTATCCTCACTGTGCTGTGTCTGAATTCTTGACCCATAGAAGCCCTAAGCATGATAAAATGGCTGTAGGTTTATGCCACTTCTTTGGGGGAGGTTTATTATGTGGTGGTGGACAATCAGCATGCCCCATGATACTTTGGACAATAAAACTTGAGAACTACTGTCTGTGATCATTTCCATTGCACTCAAGACAGTTGATGGGGTGGCTTTGTACTGTCTGAAGTTAGCTTAAGTAGAACTACATTTCCCAGAATATTTTTTCCTGTGGTGTTCCAGTTTGGGGTTGGGAACAAAAGAAATTTGTGCAAGATTTGAAAGGTGTAAGGGAAAAAGTGGCCATTTTTAATGCTCTAAAGATCAGCATATGGCATCAATTTCTATTGCAATTCAGACATGTTATTGCTGATTTGTTGATTTACCTTGAGGGCATAGAACTTACCTTTTTGGACTCCTAATGGACTTTTTTTTCTTCTTCTTTGAGCCTTGGGCCAGGTGAAAGGGCAGCTTCATGATGAAAGATACCAGAGACTGGGAAAGTTAGCATACCCTGGAGCAAAGCAGTGAGTGAGTACTGTGGTTCATCCCTCATTAAAAACAAGCAAGTAAACAAACAAAACAGCTTTTTGTCCTGTTTACTGCTGAAGAATGGAAAGAATACTGGTGCAAGATCAATAATGTATACCACATGACAAGCTGTTTCAGTAAAGGTATGATATCCAGTAGAGCAATGGTGATTGAGACTATCACTCATTTAAGTTTATATAAGTTTATAGTAGTAAACCACCAGCTATTGGTCATTTTTCTTTTTTCCTGCCTCTTTTAATTCTTTGAAAGTGGTACCAACTTTTGTAATTCTTCCCAGTGTGTGGTATTCTTTTTGATACAGAGTCACGGCTGGAGGAGGCAGCAGGTGATTTCAGAGGCTGCCGCTTGGTCATTTCTACCACCATGACTCTTACTCAACCAATCTGAAGGTTTTCCCTGTTTTTAAATATAACCATCTCAAGGATGCATTCAGGGACCTGACCACTACTGGTAGGCTGATGTACCCATTGTGAGATGGAATGGGGGAAGGACTCCACTTTCCCCTGTCTTTCACAAGCTTTTGCTCTAACTTGGGGACTATAATGGCATTTCAGATTCCCTATTATCAGTGCTAGCCCAGACTATTCAATAGCCCTCAAAATGTCGGGTATTCCCTTTTCCCTAGTTTACCTGGAAAATAGCTGCAAGTCCTTTAGGGGAAGTGCTTACTGTATGTGTTTGCAGTGGCATTGCAGAGCCCTTTATCAAGGGGATTATGTAGGCTCTGAGTCTCAGAACTGCCCTAGATAGAGAAAATGAGACTGTAGCTATCCATTGTGGTGACTGATACCAATTTTTTGCTTACCAGTTTTCAGTTTTGGTGTGGCTATATAAACCAAGTAATTTTCTAATCTGTTGCCCATCTGTATTTCTCCTAGTCACACTGTGGTCTATTAGCCACCACCACAGATCCTGGTAGGTCAAGGGACCTTAATTATCACTCGGCTTAGCCTTGGTCTGTGTTACAATAGTTAAGTTCACCTTGACTCTTAAGATTAGGTGTCACCATCTGATGTCTGATTTTTTGGAATCCTCTCACCCCAGTTGATGATAGTTCAATTCCATGACAGCATCTCCTGTAATCAACTATGATATGTAGAGGACAGTTACTTCTAAACTTCCCAAAGATGCTCTTGACCCATCACCAGTGTTATCTCCTATTTCTTTTGTGATGGGAGTGCCCTCTGAACCTTCCTGGGATACCTAGTTAGAGAGCAGGTTCTCTGAGTTATATAACACTCATTCCAGCATTTGTACTTTCCTGAACAAATGAATACCTTCCTCAACTCTCTGTCAAAGGCAGTTACAGCATTTCTGTCTCATGGCAGATCAACATTGTGTCCAAGCTTCAAGAAATCATCCCAAATCTATTTGGGGATTGACTTTAGGTGTCCTTGTCAGGACAGTAAGCCTCATGTCAATAACTGCTCCCTTATCCTGCCTTATGATCTTCCTTCCCTGTCTAACATCCTCAAACTCCACTCCCACACATGCCCTAGTTCTTGCTGATATATGTTGGCCAGGTATTCAGATTCACTGAGTTTGTATACTGCATGTTTTCAGAGGAAGAATTCTGCACTTGAGTCGTGCCATGACTTGTCCCTAGGCATTGGTCTGAAGGCAGTTAGGGAACATGGAGCCAGATATTGAGGAGGACAAGCACCATATTTTGAAGCATCTACCTCAGAAGAAAACTTTTGGGTGCCTCCAGTTGAATGGAGGCTGTTCTCCTGCAGTGAGGGCGATGGAGCTGCTTTTGCCAACCTGGAAGCTTAAGAGGTATCAGGGCTTATGGTTATTGGGCTCATGTACCCAGATATTCCCATTGTAGGTCTCTGATTCTCACTATCATCACATCAGGTCCTTGACCTTGACTTGAGACCGATTCAGGTGGTTGTTCAGTATTCTTTGAGCTGTGCTAGCCTAACAATTAAATCCTGGACTTGATTTTTAGCAGAGTCTGTCCCCTGTGACTATAAAAGATAAGAACCTCTTTAAACATTGCCATGGAGGCTTTTTCAGTTTCACGGGATGTCTTGTGTTGTTAATCTGAGCACACATTTTTAAATTTTTTTCTTCAAAACTTCTAAAGCCATGAACAAAAGCGAGTCACCTCTATAGTCTTTATAATGATCTCTTTCTTACTTATCACCAGTAATGGTGTCCTTACCAATTTCTGACCTGTAAATGACCCATTTCCAGAAACTCATTCTGAGTTTCAAAGAGCTGCTTTCACTACCGATGGTTTTAGCTTGGGTCCTTCAAAAATGCAGAGTCTGAGGCAAGGACTTGCATGATGGCTGTTATTGTGGAAAACGATCCACAAAGGAACAGAAGAAGGAAGAATGAAGTCAGAAAGGAGGAAGAGATAACCTTAGAGTAGCTCATTGAGTTGATCCCACTGCGGGGAACTAGAGGGGACTTTCCTTCTCGGGGAGTCATATAGAGTGCCAGAAGAACTGTCTGCTTAAAAGGAAAAAAGGGAATATTTATCACTCACTTCTTCTATGAGGATTGCCCCAGGGGGTATTAACTTCCTTTAATTTCTAGTTTTTAGGAAAATTATCTGGTCCTTTTGTATCCTCTAAAGGTGATCAATGAAATTTTTAAAAGGTATCAACATAAACATACTGATTTTACCATACTGTACATGTTTCACTTTACTGCAGTCATATTCCTGTTGATAATATTCCATCGTTGGCTATTGGGAGCCCCTTCAAGTTGTTTCAGTTTTGACCATGGAGAGTGCCTTCACATTGTTTCCTGTGACCTTTCGACATGACCCCAGTGAACTTCGATGGCTTCCTTGTTTCCTGGTGTGACTAGGTATTCCAGGCTCCTTCCTGCTCCACATGGGAGCTCACCCATTTCCCAGGGTTCCTTTCCATGAGAAACGGTATTTGGCGATTACAGTCTTGGCACTAGGGGTCCTCATTGCGTTGGCCATTGGTTCTAGGCCTTTTGCCTGGACAGAGCTAGAAATACGTGTTTTTGTAAGTAAAAGAAAAATACATCGTGAGTTAATACCCATATTTCCAATTCAAATAAAATATTACAGTTTTCTTTATCTAATTTATTTGATTTTATATTTGTATCTTTTTACTTACTCATTAACATCATTTCATTTGCTTTAGTATATTCTCTGTATATGATAGCTTGAGACATCATTAACAAATTACTTATTTGCCTTACCCTATTATATACATCTGTACACTAGTTTCATACTATTTTTATTAGAAATATGATCCCTGAATACAATCTAATATTTTATTGCAATTCTGTTTTTTCCTTCCAGAATATATCCCATTTGGAGGGTACAATCAAATTGCTGTAATTTTAAGTTATTGAATTAATTCTTCTCATATGGTTAAGCCATCAACTTCATATACTTGATTTTTTGTTTTCAGTTTCCAGGGATTGATATTTTCCTATCTTGATTTAATTCTGTTTTATAATTATGTCAACTATTTACATGGTTTCTAAGTTAAAAGCTGTAAAACAAAGTATATTCAGAGAAATTTAGCTTCTAACTCTATTCCCTCTAACATGCTCCTTCCTTCATTCTAAAAGTAACCCATTTTTCATTACATTTAAATTTGTATTTCCATTTTTTAAATATGTGCATTTTTCCTATTTTTCCATTTTTAGATGAAAGGTAGACTACTATACACTTTATCCTGTACCTTGCTTTTTCCACCTAATCATATATCATGGAATTCACTCTGTCGTGGTGCATCAGAAATCATACTCCACTCCACAACTGCATAGTTCTCCATTGTGTGAATTTATTATACTGCAGACAGCAGCAATAGATTTGCTTTTTTTTTTTCCTTTAGTACCAATAGATTTGGAATCAGTAACTAAAAGGATAGAATTGTCACTTACTGCAATGGGGGAGGCCATAAAAGGATAAAAGGAACAGGTTTTGGTAGGGAATGTCAGGAGTTTGGTTGAAGACACATTTGATTTGAGATGCCTATTAGACATCCAAAGAGAGTTATGAGTAGATAGTTTTGTTTATACACGTCTGGAGTTCAAGGCCAAACAAAGTCCAGGCTACACGTAGAATTTGGAAGTTGATAGCCAGGGAGTACGGTGAAAGAGTGGAGGAATAAGTGATCCAGGCCAGTTAGTTCTCCCTGTTTTCATTAACTCCTGATTCTAGCCGAGATTTTGGTTGCCTGATTTTATGCCCTGAACCCCTATTTCACTGATTTCCCTGGTGAACACAAAGGCAATCATTTTCTCAAAGCAGAGCAGGGAAGAGGCAAGAGGCAATGTCAACTTGTTTTCACTAACCCATTTCTCCCTAGGAGGGTTCTGCCCCAGGCTGTAGCCAGCCCACCTGCCCTCACCCACATCAGTCAGGCACACTGCTTCCATCTCCATGGAGATTCCTTCCTGTCTGCACCATTCGTTCCTGGAATTCACGCTCCCTTCAAGCTTTTCCTTGTCTGATTCTGGGGAAGGGAGCCAGCAATCTGTGCCAGGTTTCCATATTTGCAGGAACCAGAAATTCTATTTGATTTTTAAAATTAAACAAGGGAAAGGAATATTTATTTTTTTAAGAGAAAAAAAGGTTGGAGGAGACTCTGGTTTGTCATCTCTTTCAAATATCCTATGAAAACATCCCTGAGAGTTTGAACCTGATTAGAGTCAAGTTGAGGAAAACAGGAATTCAATAAAGCTGGGAACTGCATACTGGGTGAGAAATGCAAATTCAACTATGGCCAGAAAAACAAGTGTTCTTTGGGAAAAAATGTTAGAATATAAAAACTGAAATTCTACTGTGGGTAAACGTGTAATGAATGTCTCCTCAAGAGATGTTTCTCTAGTCTACGGTATGTAAGGGGCAAGATATCAAAAAAGTTCATTGCAGATTACTTCATAGGGAAGTTGTAATTAATGTTCAATATAATCACCACTAAAGTAAACAGAAAGGGTAGATTATAAAATTAAACTCGATGATATAATTTGAAGTAAATCAAATTTAAATAGATACTAGAAAAGTATTTAAAAGGAAATTAATATGTGCATTTTATGTAATTTATCTTTTCTGTTTCTGTTCTGTATCTTTTTTTTTTTTTTTTTTTTTTTGCTTTTTGGTATGTGGGTAGCTCCCTGACTGGGAATCGAACCCAGGCCACAGTGCTGACAGTGCCAACACTGAAGCCTTAAGCCACTACACCATCAGGGAACTCCCTGTTCTGTATCTTTTTACTCTTACTTAATAACATAATTTCTTAATTTGTTTTAGCTTATTCTGTATACACATAGAATAATCTAAAGCAAATGAAAAGTTTTTGCTAGAAATATATGCTTTTTACCCACTAATACAAGTGAATATAGAGACAAAAGTGAATGTTTTCCTCTAACAGGACTCTCCTTTCATGGATGCAACACAACACACCTCCCAGAGATAACCACCTTGACAGTTTTGTATTTATCTTGCCCGTCTTAGTCTGTTCAGACCGCTGTAACAAAAAATACCAGAGGCTGGGTGGCTTACAAACAACAGAGATTTCTTTCTCACTGTTTTGGAGGCTCAGAAGACCAAGGTCAAGGTGCCAGAGGATTGGGTAAGAACCTGCTTCCTGGTTCATAGATGGCCATCTACTTCTTGTATCCTCACATGGAAACCGGGTGAGTGAACTCTCTGGGATCTCTTTTATTAGGGCACTAATCCCATTTATGAGGGCTCAGCCCTTGTGATCTAATCACCCACAAAGACCTCACCCCAAATTCCATCACACTGGGGATTAGGTTTCAACATGTGAGTTTTGGGGGGAATGCAAACATTCAGTCCATCACACCTTTTTATATACATTAAACACTTCTATATCTATACACACACAAGGGATTTTTTATACATATATATTTTTGAAACTTATGATGGACGTGTTCCCATGTTAGTACATTTAGATCTATGTCATTATTTTTTTTGAGGTTTTCTTATGATTTTTTTTCTTTTTATTGTTAAATTTATTGGGGTGACATTGGTTAGTAAAAATTGCATAGGTCCAGGTGTACAATTCTACAAAATATTGTCTATGTGTTATGTTATGTGTTCATCACCTGGTGTCAGTTCTCTTTTCTCTATGTCATTAGTTTAAGTAGCTGAAATTAATGTTTTCATATATTAATAAATTACATTTTTATTTCATTGAAATGACAGACAAAAAGATAAAATTGAAATGAATCATATCCTCTTTTATTCTTTTAAAATCAAAACAATATAAACATAATAATAAGTAGTAGTATCTGGTCACCAGTCCCAGTTGTAACCCTTTTCTTTTTTTTTTTTTAATTTATTTTTAATTGTTAGACTTATTGGGGTGACATCTGTTATGTATCTCTTTTCTAAGTTGCCAGTTTGTACTTTGCCTGTTCATTAAAAGAGAAAACAAATCCACAGATATATAAGGCTAAGGTGTAAAAATCAATACATTTGTAACAGAAGCAAATACTCTTGCATCCCTCCTCATTAAGACTGGGGAGTACAGGAAAACGTATTCAACAATTTCTCAGATAAGGAAACAAACGTGCAGGGAAAAATCAACATTAAAAAAAGAATTTGTAAGGCATTATATGAGATAGGCAGAAAAACTTCATGCAAAAATCCTTTCTCTAAGGTACTTTCTCTTATTTGGCCTACTTACAAAGAATGGAACTTAATTTTTAGAAATGAGAACGAAACCTTGGGTCTTTAGGGTTAGAAAGAGAAACAAGGGGAGAGTGCTCCTTTCTAAGCCTTCTCTCTAAGGAATGTGAGGCTGATTGCTGAAGGAGACATTCATGTCCAAGGAAAGCTCTTGCATCGGGAGACAACATTTCATGTACTTAAGGCAAAGGGAAGGGAAAAGAAAAATATTTTTGATGGAAAGGAGGAAATAACTTCAAACAAAAATTTTTAAGAACTCTGCCTCAGTAGTTCAGGTATTTTAAGGATTGCTGTATGGAAAAGGGATTAGGCCTCATTCCCTTGACCTCAGAAGGGAGAGGGGGTGTTGCTGGGTGTGGTCATGGGTTAACAGTCACAGACACTGGATCTGGATCTCTGCCACAGGCCATGAGCTGTCAGGAGCTGATAAGGTTCTCGAACAGATGCAGGGACTGAGGATTACAGGAGCAACTCCTACTCAGTCGGCATTAGAGTTGCAGATCTCTGAGAGCCCTTCCAGTTTTGAGATTCAATGTTTTCAAAGGAAACAAACCACCATACCTACTTAAATCCCCTTCAGTGGGGTTGACACTAGACATGGAGGTGGGAGTGGGGTGAGGAGGCTGTTGGTGGGTGGATTGGGGCCAGGGGAAGTATTCTAACAGGCTTCATAAATGTACACAGTTTGATTTAAAATGTATGATAAAATTCGTGGGCATCTAGGTGGGGCAGGGTCAGAGAGCTCCCCTCAGGGGAGAAACAGGAGTCGGCAGGCCATGCTCCACCTGAATGACACTGAATCCCACTTGGTCCCAGGCCCTGGAGGGGACCCTGAACATTTGAAGGAAGACACTCCAAAGCCTGGTGTGCCCAGAGCAGTAACCCCTTTTGCCCCAGTGTGGAGGCTGTATGCCCTTTATTCTGAATGGTCATTCCAGACTGACTTAGAAGGCATAAAATTCAAGTTGGTGGGTGAACAATATCTGAGGAAATGCACTGAATGTGATTATAATTAAAAAAGGTTTTTTTGGTTTGTTATTCCATTTTGATGAAATTTTTGCCTAGTTTTCTCCTTTATTTCTTTATTTAAATTAAAACCTAAGAACAAGTAGTTTACCCCATTTCAGGCACTGGAAGAGATGAGATAGATCATCAATGGGATTAATGTTTTAAAACATGGAGTTCCCTGGTGGTGTAGTGGCTAAGGCTTCAGCGCTGTCAGCGCTGCGGCCTGGTTTCGATTCCCAGCCAGGGAGCTACCCACATACCAAAAACAACCAAAAAAAAAAAAAAAAAAAAACCAACCAAAGAAAAAAAAACACCTGACTAATGGTGTAATGGAGAAGAGAGTGAAAATTAAATTGTTATTCTCCTTAGAAAGAATTATATAATATAAAGCCAAAGTGTAGTGTCTAGTATTTATAGTGCTGGTTTCCAGGTGAAAGAAAAGATGCACACAGACTTTTCTCAAAAAAGAACTCAATCATAAGTATTTAAGGCTGAGGGGAAAAAAAATTGTAATCCTAAAAAACAATTTGACCTCATGTGAAATGGCCTTTATCAAAAATTGACTGGTATTAAAGACTCTGTTAATGAAGGAAAAATATCAGCTTCACTATTGAAAGAAAGCAAGACTGAGTGACATGGCTTAGATCTGTGGCCAAAAGGGGTTGCTAATTCTTTCTTTGAATTAGAGACCTACCAAGTGTGGCATAGCAGGACAGCTGCAGGACCCCAGGCCACAGCAGCGAGTAGACCAAAATGCGTGCTCTGAAGGTAGGTAGACCACTCCTAATCTTTTCTTCCTTGATTTCTCTGCAGCCTTTAAAACCATTGTTGACACTCTCACCCCAAACACTTTTTTTCCCTGGTTTCCAGGACTCCAGATTCTCCTGGTGATCCTTCAGTCTCTGTGCCTACTCCTGCTGGTTTCCTTTGCTGGTTCGTCCCCTTCTCCATGAACTGTGAGTGTTAAAATGCTGCAGCGCTTACTACCCCCTCCCTTTCCCTTCCTTGCTTTCTTCTGTCACACTCACTCTTCTAGGGATCTCATTTGAACATGAGCTATGTGCTCATGACTCCAAACTTTACATCTCCACTTGGGATTTCTCCCTGAACTCCAGATAATTGCATCCAGCTGCCTCATCGCCATGTCCGCTTGCACGTTCCAGTGGACATCCCAAACCTAACCCTGATCTCCCTTTCCAGCCTGCTCTTCCCTGTCCCCGCTACTCTAGTTTTTCAGTCACTTAGGCCAAAAGCCTCAGACTCTCCTTGATTAACTTCTCTCACACACCTCGCATTCAATTAACAGCAAATCCTGTGGGCTCTCCCTTCAAAATGACGCAAGAACCTTGTCACTTCTTTCCACCTCCACTGCCACCACCCTTGCCTAAGCCACCATCAAGTCTCACCTGGATCCTTACAGCAGCCAAAAGCTATTCACCACCCAAACCGCTCATGCAGTCTATTACAAGCTTGTCCAACCTGCAGCCCAGGGGTTGCATGTGGCCCGGGACGGCTTTGAATGCGGTGCAAAGCAAATTCGTAAACTTTCCTAGAACATTATGAAAAGTATGCATGGACCTTTTATTTATTTATTTATTTATTTATTTATTTGTTAGCTCCTCAGCTATTGTTAGTGTTGGTGTATTTCATGTGTGGCCCAAGACAATTCTTCCTACATTGTGGCCCCAGGGGAAGCTAAAAGGTTGGACCCCCTGGTCTATTACAACAACAAAATGTTCCAATGGGATCTTTTAAAAATCTGAGCCAATTCAGCACGTCTGTGCCCTCCCCCGCAAAAAAAATTTTTGAAGGCTTCCTATTTAACATAAAAGCCCAAGTCTTTACTCGGGCCTACAGAGTCTGCATAACCTGTTTCTGCTCTGACCATCTGACTCCTACTCTTTCCCCAGAACAGTCTATCCAGCCACATTCTTGCTGGTCCTCAAAGAGGCCAGGCATGTGTCTGCCTCAGAGGCTTTTCACTTGCTGTTCATGTCACCTCCCTCTATTTGAAATGAAGATTTTTGTTCCATTGTCACCCCCTCACTGAGGCCTTCCCTAATCATCCTGTTTTAAATTGGGCAGCCCACCACCCTCACCACCTGCAACTGCTCTACTTCATTCCCCTTCCCTATTCTATTTTTCTTCGTAACTTCTATCACCATCTGACACATGTATTTTATTTATTTATCTACCTTCTCCCCTGTCTGCCTCCACTGCCCCCACAAATGCATACACCACACAGGCAAGGGTTTTTGTCTATTGTGCTTGATTTTACATGCTCAGCATCTAGAATAGAGCTCAAAAAGTAGCAGTCACTCAAATATTTGTTGAATGAATAATTTAAAAAATGAATAAATGAACGAGTCCACAGGTGGAAGCAGTGGTGGTGAGGACATCCCCCTTCCTTCTCCTGAACTCATCTGTCACAAGATTTCCTTCTATGACGCTCTAGTGCAAATCCCTCCATGTGGAAATCTGAGGATTGGGGAATAAGTGTTCCCCCAAAAAGTGATGAGGGAAAATATAAAAACCTATTAGAAAACATCTCCCGAAATAAGTTGGCTTTTAAGACCGAGGAAATGAAAGAAAGATTAGATTCATGCAAAATAGTCCAGGTAGAGGACAAAACGCAGATTTTTAAGGTTAACTTAGAAAAAGAAATAAAAGGAGACAATGTGTGTTAAAGGATACAAAAATCTCATCTTTAAGCAAACCATCTTTGGTCGTCAAGCCTGGGGTAAGGAAATAAAAAGTAATTACTCAGGTTTCAAAGACTAAGATATGAAGGATAATATTTATGTTAAGAAAGAAGAAAAAGAAATTAATGAGACTTTAGGAACTGGGTAAGTAAAAGGAAAAATTTCCCTGAGCCTTTAGTTCTTTCAGGATAAGCTCTTGGAAGGAAAATAAAATGAAAGAAAAAAAAATGAAAGCATTTGTGGTGGCAAAAGTAGATTTATTTGTCTCATAAACTCTGCATGGTTTGTGGTTACACACATTCTTCTAGCTCTGCCATTGTGATTGCTCCTCTCAAACTCTCAAGTAACATCCTAGAAATGAATTAAGTATCAAATCAAGTACTATGTCATATTAAACCCCAGACTGATAAACCAAGTTCACTGCCAAAACCAGAAAGCCAAACAGATTAAGTGATGATCAGGTTTTATTGAGTTATCTTAGAGGCAAGATTATAATTAAAAATAATTAATAAATAATTTTTAGATCATAAGATAATGAAGAACATTTAAGATGTAAATTTTATCAAATTACATTATAACAGTATACTTCAAATAAAAAAAGTTGAAATTTTTATTGTATAGAAATGAGAATAATGGATAGTATTTGATTTCACTATGTGTTAGGGAGAACTTACTATTATATAGTATATTGCATATAATGACCTTTTATCTTCCCTTCATTACAGATCAATATAGAGGGCAAGTCATTGTGTGTTAGGCTGTCATCTAAGGCAATGGCTCCACATAGCCCAGTGGCATCACTCAGGGTGAGACAGAGCCAGGGAGCCTTAGTGTCTGTGTGCGACTTGGCCCCATCCTCTGATGGATGAGAGCTGACTTCAGCTGCTGGGAGACGAGCTGCTGGAGTGGAAGGAGTGCTGTTCAGGCTGGGTGTAGGCAACTGTCCCACCTACAGTCAGGAGAATAAATATGAGTTCTGTAAGGTTTAATAGTTTGTATAATAAGAGGAAAACAAATAGCACCCAGATTTTCTGTCTTTCCAGAACAGGAAAGCAGGTGAAAAGTCAGGATTTGCGCATACGTTGGGTCTGAGAGATAAAGCATGAATAACTCAATTCACCATGGCCTCTTTCTTGTAACAGGTCTTTCTGTCTCCAGTCTTGTTTTCCTCCAATTTATTTTCCACATAGCAGCCAACTGGATTGCATTGCTTCTTTTTTTTTTTTTTTTTTTTTTTAAATGTGGGTAGTTCCCTGGCTGGGAATCAAACCCAGGCCTCAGCGTTGACAGCACCAAAGCCTTAACCACTACACCACCAGGGAACTCCCCACATTGCTTTCTGTCTGAAGTCTTTGAATGTCAAGGCTTTCAGGGCGTCTGCACGATCTGGCTCCTGTCTATCTCTCCTTTCTCACCGCCAGCTCTTTGGAATGATCTCCCAGGCCCACTGGTTTCCTGCAAAGCACCATGCTCTTCTCTGACTCGGGCCTTCATACACACTCTTCTTCAGTCTTTACACAGCCCAGTTCTACCCATTTCTCAGGCTTCAGTTTCTCAAGGAGCCTTTTCCTCGTGCTCCTGCCCACTACACCCAACCTAAATGATGTTCTCCCTGTAACTGTCTCTCACAGTACTAGGTCGTTTTCCTTCAAAGTTCTTATCATGACTTGTCATGATACATTATGCAGTGTTTTCTTAATGTCCATCTCCTCCACTAAAGTACGAGATGTTTGAGGGCAAGGATTGTGCTGGTTTTGTCACTATTTTATATCCAGCTCTGCAGAAAGAGTTGGCCAGTGAGAAAAATGTAGCCAGTGGACTCCAGGAGCAGAGCACTTGATATTAGGTGCTGATGTTTCTTATTCTGTGTTATGGTGCCTGATGGAGATGCAGAAATGAGGTGAGCAGAGGTAGTGACCGTAAATCTCAGTCCACCTAATGAAGGGAGAGGTGACACCCTGAGGCACATGCGGAGTGTGTAAGCACTCCTGAGGGGTAAACATGCAGGAGGACTCGGTTTCCTGAAGCCATGTAGGCTGCGGGTCAAGAGCAGTGACAGAACTTGAGAACATTTGGATGACATGAACCAAGAAATGTAAGCTTAAAAAAATGTTTTATTAAATATAAAAATGTCCTCTCTTTCCCCTTTATAATTCTTTTCTAAATTGATTTCATTCTTCTCTCCTAATTTAGTCATTCATTCATGAATTCACATTTATTCAATAAACATCCTAGGCAATGTGCTTTCATTGTTTAGGGGTAAAAAAGATACAAAGACCTCACCTCTATGCTTTAAAAACCTCAACATTTAGTATAGGACTTTTAATATGGTAGACATCTATTCATGTCATTACAACACATAGCTCTCTATGGTAAATATTAAATCTCTAAGAAGGGCAGGAAAATGAAGTGCTCTAGTATGTCAGTGACACAACCAGTGGTATCCTAATTTATTGACTTTTGGAGCATTACTTGAGACTTAACCAGTAAGCTAGATGTGCAGAACTAAAAAAGGCTCAACCAGAAGTGTGGTCTAAACATTAACAAACCAGTACTGCATAGGTTCTGACCAACCAATTAGAACACATGTTGGCCAAATAGCAGCTACATTCAACATTGAACACATCATGAATTGGGTACTATCTTAAGGAGGTTTTCAGTCTGGTTACTCTGCTGTAAGTGAGACAAGGGTTACAAATAGTTTTCAGTTTTTTAGGTTAAATGAAATTGATAGGTAGTGGCCCCCTGGATAGCTGAGTTAAGAATTCGAAATCTGAGTGTAAGCTCACTGTGAAAGAACATGGTGATTGATGTGTGTCATGGATTAAGAAATGACAAATTGTAACACACATGCCATGTATTTGATGTCTTTGCTTGTGATTAAAAAACAGACAAACCTACATTCAAATCCTTAAGCACATAGAAACTATGCACAACTTTGAGCAAGTGTTTTTATCCGTCTAGCTTATACATCCTCACTAAGACTAACGTTAGTAATACCTATTGTTAGGTCCAGTGAGAGGGAAGCCCAGGAGGCCCAAGTGAAGCAAAACAAAGCAGTTTATTTGAACATCTGGGTGCAGATGAGCTGAGGCCACTGAGAAAGGCGTTAGCCCAGAAGGCAGGGAGTGTGGATCATTTAAGGGTCAGGGTAGCCGAGGGGGTAGGTCTCAATCTTGGAACGGCCAGGTCGGGAGTTTGGTCCTAGAGGGAGGCATTCTGTTCTGCTAGTCTGCGGTCAGCCCATTCCTGGAACCTGGTGGTACTGTTTGCGTCTGTTGGCTTTCTCACCCATTGTGTCCATTGAACCATGTCTGCAAAACAACTTAGTGAAAGGAGTTTTAGTAAAAGAAAAACGGAGTCCTCATTGTTCTACCTAACACCTACCTCATAGGATTATTGTGAGAATTAAACAAGACTATATTGGAGGGATAGTATGGAGAGCATTATGTGAGCAATCCATTGTATGAGGTGCAAAGCTTCTGCCCTCTGTAGGTGCCTCTGTAGGTGAGATTCCAACCTCACGTCCAGGCTAATGGCATCAAGAAGCAGGAAAGGGAGGAAGAGAAAGCTTAAAATTGGGGCAGACCCAAGAGTGTCCTGGTGGAGGAAGAAGCAGTGATGGAGTCAGGAACAGAGACTTGGGAGAAGAGATGTGTTTAACATATTTTTTGGGTGAAATGCTGTGTGCCCTGTGATCCCCTCCTCCTGATCCCCTTGAATCTTCAGGAAATCTACATAAGTCACAGTATGCTTGGTCCACTGGATTTTTGGGGGGCAAAGCCAGTGAACGGCAGAGTTTTGGATCAAGGTTGGCAAGGGTGCAAAACAGTGTCTTTTCTTGTAGGTGATAAGTGCTCAGTAAATGACAGCTTTCAGCTACCACAAGTGCTTCAGTAAACATATGAACAAGCTGTGATGACAGCCTAGAGGAAAGAGGGTGAAGCTGGCCTGGGGGGATCTGTCCTTAATTACACTGTCAATCTTTTTCTCCACCTTTTTTTATAACATTATGCAGGGGTTCAAACAGTCCTGTTTACCTCCCCCCACCCCCCATGCGTAGTGCATAGCTGGAAGGCAGGATGCACAGAGGCCATTTAAATCTTGGCTGATGAAAAGAAGCTACAAGGAAACCTGAGTGTGTATTTAAAATGCTCTGCCTCAAGAAACCAAATGTTGTAGCATTTGTAATGGAGAACACTTAAATGGAGATTTCACCTTCAAATCGCCAAGCTTTCACTCCACTAAAATTCTCAAGGGGCAGGGTTGGCCCTCTTCTATCTTCAAGATGATTCAGATTTCCTGGAGAACAAAATGAGTCTCCAATGCCTAATATTTTCTCTCTGACAGATGGTTTTAGATGTATCAAAGTGCGAATCCTTGCTGAGGTACAAGTCTCAAAGAAGGAGAATTTGGCTGTTAGAATGCTAAGACTTGAATGAATAAGGAGGAAAATTACTCCTAAGGTAGTCACCATTGTCATGTAAGTAACCATCTTAAAATGAAGACAGCAGAATCTGAAAAGAGATTTGAGAAAAGAGAGGAAGAACTCAAAACCCAGGTTAACAGTTTAGGTTTGAAACATTTCCCCTTCAAAGACCTCTCCGGGAGTGGTCAAGAACAACACCTTCAAGCTCATGATTAGGGTTCCATCTGCACTTCAAGCTCATGATTAGGGTTCCATCTGCCTTCCCCCAAGGTCGTCATCCCAGCTTCAGGGAGTGAAGCTGTGGAAACAGACTCCTGGGTTGGAATATTTGCCTTGCCACTCACTAGCTGTGTGACCTTGGGCATGTTATACAACCTCTGAGCCTCAGTTTCCTCACCTGTAAAAAGGGTAATAACACCTCTTCAAAGTGAGGTTGTGGGAATTAAACGACCCAATGTACGCCTAACGTGACACATGATAAGCGTTCAGTATGAAGTCGTGTTTAGCATTTATCTACCCTGTCCAGACTGCTTTCATGACCACCTTTGCATCTCAGGGGAGGCTAGATGGTTTTATTTTAGAAACAGAAATAGTTACTTATAGATGAGGATGCTGAAGGTTCAAGAAATTGAGTCACTTGTCCACGAACACAAAGCTGCACACAGCAGAATTCTAACCCAAATCAGCCCGTCAAGATGGTTCCAGCTCCTGACATGGAGATGGGGGAGTTACTGGGTCTCGATCACCATGCTGGGAAGAGGCCACTAGGGTACTCCTCCAGCTGCATTAGGGGCCGGAGGCTGATGGGGTAGAAGGCGGCACCGATCAGGGAGATACAGCCGCGGAAAATGAGCGCAGCCCGCAGGTTCTGGGACACGGGCCTGCCAGGAGCTGCCCTGCCCAGCTGAGAACCCCGCACTCTCCGAAGCCCTGCTCACGCGGGCCGGGGCCTGGCCCCCTACACTGTCATTCTTAGACATATGTTCCAGCCAGAGACTTGTGAAGAAGAAGCCTTTGTTTAAATCTCAGGGCCTATAAAGCATTTTATAGTCTAGATTCTAGAATGTTCTATAGACTGGAAGTCTGTATGACTTGAAGTTTGACGAGCCTTTATGTTTTATTAAAGGACGCTCAGGGAACATAAACTTGTCCCCGTGATAAGCCATGCGATTCCTGGTTGTAGAGTCACGTTCTCTTGGGAGGTGAGCATGCACAGCACATGCCCTCTTTGAACTTCCTGATCCAAACACAAGGCTGATTATATAGGGTCCTTGGCATTTGCCTTTAATCCCAAAATCATCTTTGTTGAGCTCCTCTTTTGCTTTTCTCAGTCCTGCTCTCAGTTGCTATTTGGTACAGTGTTTACTTTTAGCTTTTTTGATCTCATTCTGATTATTGCTTCCCGAGTCTCTTGGACAGCAGTGAAGCAGAGGGTACTGCTCTGAGCCTGAGCTGGGTCTGCCTGTGGGTGTAGACTTATTCAAGCCCTGCTGACAGATGTAGGACCTCCAGAAATCTAGCTGTGGAGAGACTGAAGAACCTGCTGGGAGAGCTTCACCTTACACACAACGGAAAGTCCAAACTCAGGATGGTAAGCTCAGTTCAGGAGCAAAGCTTTAGTCCCTCAGGGAGAGGGGCACTTCTGAGTAGAGCTGTGTCCTGTAAAGACTTGGGGTATAGCAAAGACTGTCTAGATACTTACTAACTATTCTTTTCTTCCTGGGTTCATATCTTCCCGACACACATATTCTGTGTCTGAGTTCTGGCTAAATAAATGTGGGCAGAAGTCGCATATACCACCTCAGGCCTGACCCATAAAACTTCCTGCATGATGGGGGGTGGGGTGCGGGGTGCAAATGATCCAGCAGAGGACTCCAGGCCAGAAGGAGCCTGGATCCCTGAATGACCCAGGGCAATAGAGCCCCAGTGTCACCTATCCTTGCCTTTATTTTGACTGACATGAGCAGAAACGAACTCTTATTATCTAAAACCACTGAAATTGTGAGGTTGTTTGTTATGCCTTGCTCTGATCAACTCACTAAGTAAAAATGAAAAGCTCTGTTTAATGAAAATACTGCATTTGACCTTGAAGAACTGGCAGCATAATGCTGGGATTTTTCTAATAAGTATACCATAAAAAAGAAGAGGTAGTCTTCTCCACTTGCCATTGTATTAAACAGCTCTGACAGTTTTAACAGCACTAAAATATGAAGTGGCATTGACTGCTGGGAGATATAAGAAGCAGTTAACACTCTTGGAAAGGAGGAAGAACTGATCATGAAGCCTGGCAGTCTTAGTAGCACCACGAGGGGGGTGGCAGCTGCTAGTGGACACAGTGGTACTGGTTCTAGGAGGAAGCAGTGAAAGCTACAGAGTGTCAGGACCAGCAGAAGTAGCCACGGTGTCCAGGAAATGGTAAGTATTAGATGACCAGATTTGATCATAAGCCAATGTGGAAACTCTTAGAGATTTTCACCAATATTTGGAACATCACAAAGGTAATAAGAACCAGCAAGTATGGGTTTCCTCCACATGGTATTGGAAGCTTAGAAGTTGGGGAAGAATACTCCCATGGCAGATCAATAGAGGGGGCTCTTCTGGCTTTAGTTGTGACTTTCAGAAATAGGATTTCTTCTCTTCATAGCAAGCACAGTAGTCCGGCAGGTTAGGCTGTCTTTTCTCGGGGTGGTAAGCCACATTGGGAAATCAGGAAGCCTTGAGAGGCTGGATTTCCCACAGTGACCTCAGTGGGTGTTTGGGCAATGAAGACACTCATACTCTGCCAGGTAACTAAAGAGGAACTCACAGGTTTGCTCTATGTAAAAAACAAGGATCCTGATTCATTTGATAGCAACTTTGAATTTTTTCCTTTAGTTGGAAGAAAAGCCCCTTAAATTTGAGAAAGACTGTTTGAATCTGTGGTTCTGTGTTAAAAATGAAAAATAATATGGAGGATAGGAGAGGTTTCCAGAGGGCAAGTAAGGCAAAGAGGAGGGAAGCTCATTCTTTGAGGAAGGGAGCAGTTCCTCAGCATCTGCTTTCCCCTGAGAATCATTTGGGCAGAGCTGGGGTGATTATAGGGAGAGTGGAAATGTCATCAAGATTAGGCACAGAAAGCTGGGGAACCAGAGATGCCACATCTATGGGATGTATATACACTCACACATGCTTATGTGCACACACAGAATTGTGACTGCACACTGGTGCTTTGGGTAACTAGAATTTGAAGCAAAGTTTTAATCAAACTTTAAACTGTACAACTTTATTTTACTTCCATCACATAATGAAGGACTCTCCTAGAATACACCTTTTTTTCTAAGAAAAGTGGGCAGATTTCCTCTTTCCCTCATCTCCTGTGTACCCTGACTGTCATCATCACTCCTACCCTCTCCTAGAAACAAGTTCCTGTTCTTCTGCAGCTGAAACAGACATTTTCTATATCTTACCTTTAAGGTCATTTTCCTCACTTTTTGTATCTCAAGAGTGTGTTCCAAATAACTAATCTGATATCAGGAAAGATACTACTGACTTATTGTGACTTCTGGTGCTGCTCCTCCTAGATGACCTACATAGATGTAGAATATGGTTTTTAATCATGCCTTCCGAGAAGTGGCAAACAGTAGAAATTTTGGGTATTGTAGAAGGCTGAAAGCATAAATAAATTACCCATTAAATTCTTATTAAATTTATTATATTTGTTTTATTAAATTGTCAAAAAATTGTTAAGTTCTTAATAAAAGATGAGCCAACACTTACAAAAACACTTTCTAGGTGCCAGGCATTGTTCTAAGTGCTTTGCATGTATCCATTTCATTCTCAGAACACTGTGGAATAGGAACTATTTCATCTCCATTTTGCAGATGAGGAAATTGAAGCAGAGAGAGATTGAGCAACTGGCCCTAGATCTGGCAGCTAGGAAATGATGAAGTCATTTGTGCACTCCTGGCCTGGCTCTAGAGTCTGTGCTTAGTCAGGGACTTTGTGTGTGTGTGGGAAAGGGTGATGGGGATGGTTGTTAGCCTCTTGGATTAGGCCCACGAGATAGTCCTAGTGACAGTTTCTCGCGGGAATGAGATGGCATCCAAGTGAGTATTTTAGAGCTTTTGTTTGACACTAAGACGTTAGCCACCTTTCTGGATCTCAGTTTGCTCTTCAGTGAAACAAGGTGTACTAGGCAACATCTTCAGCATTGCTGCACTAAAATGCTGATCTCTGGGTGCCTGTGAGGAAGAGGCAGTTCAGTTTCTGCTTCTTAGACCCTTTAAGCTGGAAGCTGCAGGGTAGGGTGGCACGTAGATACACTGGTAACAAGAGGAGGCTTAGCGCTCCAGGAAACCTTGATCTTTACCTATAAAAACCTTGATCTTTAAGAAAAACAAAGAAACAGGTGCCCATTGTGTGCTCTGTGTTTTAAATAGATTATATAATTTAATTCTCACACTAAGCTTGTAAAGTAGATAGTATTGTCTCCATTTAAAATAAGAAACTGACACTTAGTCATACCAAGTGACTTGCTCAAGGTGTTGGCAGGATTCAAATACTTCTGACTCCAAAGCTCAGGGAGCATTTCACAACCCGAGCCTCCTTTAAGATCTGCTGTATCATTCCATTTTCACCGCAAGCCTATGTGGTAGTTAACCATCTCCCCATTTCACTGAGGAGGAAAGTGACACTCAGACTGGTGAAGTCCCTGGCCAAGTAAGGGGACTGGCTCCGAGTGGGCGGGAGAAGAGCCTGCAGGAGAAGGGACGTGGGCGCGGAGGCCGCGGCCCAGCTCCTCCTTCTGACCCTGTTTCGCCAAGCTGCTCCCACCTTCCCAGGTCCCAGCCGTGCTCAAGGCCCACCCGGAACTACACTTCCCGGCAGGACGCGGGCGCGCGCACGCGCACCCGGGCATCCGCCATGGCGACCGTGCTGTCCAGGGCGCTCAAGCTCCCGGGTAAGTAGTCGCATCTTCGAGACCACCCCACCCGCGCCGGGCCTGGGGAGGCGGGGAGGTGATGCTCTGCGGGCGAAGGCTCTGCGGGCGAAGGTTGGCCCCAACCTGAGCGGAGCTGCAGGCTCGCGAAGGCGAACTAGTGCAGTCCTCGGGGCTGGGGTCCAAGTGCCACCAGGGGGCGAGAGGGGCTCCCGGCAGGTCGGGGGTCGCTGGCGCGGGGCGAGCCAGGGAGGGACCGCTGGAGGCGCGCGGGGCAGGTGGCCGGGAGCGGGCTGGCGCTGCTGAGGCTGCTAATGTCAGCGCGCGCGCCTCCCTCTCAAGGGGAGGGCTGGTAAGGGCTGGTGAGGGAAGCATCCTTTCCCGAGCGCCGCGGACGCGCTACCGCTAGGTCTCCAGCTCCTCTTTTGGGTTGGACCCAGGCGGAGGGAGGGGGCCCCCCGGCACGATGGCGTGTGCCCTTCTGGAGCAGCCCCTCCACTTAATGACAACATTGAGGCGGGCGTGAGGTAGGCGAGACAGGTATTTTCCCCTCTTAGTTCATGAAGGAGGAAAATTATTTGGCTAATTGACTTGTCCAAGGTCGCCTAAGCACTGGTGGAAAAAACCTGGACTTGAATGCCAGGGATCTTTAAATGTTCGATCCTGAGCTTTTGATTCCACTTGGTCAGCCCATTTATGAGGGGAATGATTTGGCACCCGCAAGTTGCAGATAACCTATGGAATATTCTTTAAAGAGGCACTGGTGGTTATGACAACTTCCAGAGCTAATTCAGTACTTTGGGCAGCAGCTCCATGTTTGTTTGTTTGTTTTCCTCGTCTCTTAAACCTCCAGAATGGGACTGGGCTGCTAGAATCTTGCTATTTTAGTAAAAAGTATATTTTGTCCAAATAAATTTTAAACGTTAAGGCTTTACCAATTTTTTGGTTCTACCTAAATAAGTTTTCAACATTAAGCGGTAAACATTTGTTTGCTGTTAACTTAGGGTGTTGGTGGAAAAAGCGGTTGCTTTCATTGGCATCTTTAGAAAGGGCCAGTTGGATGTCTGGTGGATATCCAGCATAAGGTTGTGGTGAGATGGTAGGCTCCTTGTGGTCAAGGAGCTTCCTGTCTGTTACATGGAGCCATGGATGACTGGGTTGAATATGGATTTGATAGGAATTTGCATTTCTGTCCCCAGACTTCATGACCTAAGATATTTCTTTCATGTAGGCTCATTAGAACATTGGAAAAAAACACCGATAATGACTGTCTTAAGATGTGTATGTAACATGGAAACGAAATGGGGGGGCATGCCCCTTTACCTGCAGGATTAGTTCACTTTGAAGAGAGTAGCCTTGGATAGCCTTAGTGTAGGCTGATATCCTCCCAAGGGAGTAATGAGATATCAGGCATATTTAGCTTTATTTCTTTTAGATTCCTTTTTTCCTCCCCCCAGCGTAAGTAATTGTTATTCTTTAAGGATGAAGATGCAAGAAAATACTGGTTTTGAAACACTTTTGAGCTCTTCTGCGTTCTCACATCCTGAGACTGTGCTGTTTACTTTCTGGAGTATTCAGTTGCAGTGACTTGGGCAGCTGATAGGGTCGGTCCTTGGGCCTATGTTTGGACAGCAGCTTGCCCTGAGACGTAGGTATGTTTGATACTGTTTTAGGCCCAGATATAATGGCTGTATATTCTTTTTATGTGATAGAGGTTGGTTTTTCTTTTCTTGTACTTTAGCTTGCCTCCTTTTTGCCTTTTCTCCCTTCTATCCCCAATACAATTTTTAGCCTTTATGTTAGAAGTTGGTTTCTTATAGCTCTTGAATACGCTGTAATTGGGACAGCGAGGCTGCTGTCCTGGTTGGGCTACTGTGTCATATTACCTTAGTTAACTTCCTCACTATTTTTTTTTTAGATAGGATATAAGTACATATTATATTAGTTATATGTGTACAATGTAATGATTCGATATTTGTATATATTGTGAAATGATCACCACAATGACGTCCTTCCTATTTTTATGTGTAAGGAAGCAGAATAGAATGGTGACAAAGAGTATGAGACAGGCTTGGATTCAAATCCAGTCTTTAGTAAGATTAGTTACTTAAAATTTCTTTAAGCTTTATTTTCTTCATGTGTAATACTAATATTATGGAACATTGACTATCTGTCATGCACTCTGTTACATATTGACCTGAGGGTTATTTGGCATAGTAAAAGAGATGGATGTACTTGAGAGGCCTGTTAACCTTTGACATATGTTTGTTATTCAATAAGTATTAGTTATTATTATTATCTTCGTTAGCACCATGATCATTTACAGATGCCATACCTGAAGGAAGGCCTGATGGAATAGTGAGCTAATGACAGAGTCATCAGCCTTGTGAAGAAAGATGTTTGGCTTACATGCATGGAATAAGATTAATTAATAACAGAAGGACAATGTGACATTCATAAAGCAGCTTGTGGGACAACTTATCTCCTAAGTATATATTTTTTTAGTCCGCTTTGAAGTTTGAAGGTCAAACACTGAAAGGAACATCAGAACATAATCTTGTTTTAATGGTTTGTTTTATTGTGTGTAACTTAGAATGATTATGTACCCTGGACAAACTAATCCATGATTTGAATTACTTACCTCTGGTTGCATTAGAGTGCATTGTATAGTCTGTGAACGTATAGAACATGTTGCGGGATAGTGTATATTGTAGCATATTTTCCCGAGAACATCTCGGCATGGTCCAGTTGCATTTCTTTCTTATTTATGCTTTCCTCTATACCATTTAGTTTGGGGAGTACTACGTAAGCAGCATCCTCAGTCTTTCCGAGAGGAAAAGGGAAAGTTGTGGAAAGCTCATTTATATTGATGTATTATGAAATCAGTGTCTTCTCCCTTATCTTTGATAACCTGTCATTGATTAAAAGTGGGGGTAGGGGCTGAAATCAGCAGAGAAGAGAGTGAAGTGCCCTGAGCTTTGAAGCATGGTTTTTGATGCTTAGTTCCTCAGCCTGAGGAATTGGTCCTTTATACCTTTTTGTTGTTGTTCTGTGAAACATAGATAAAGAAAAATATTTGCTTGGGCATTCTCTATTCCAAACTTGAAGTCTGTAATATGTAAGCTGAGGTCTGAAAAAATATATACTATTAATAGTGTAAAAGTAAATATTTATCTTAAGAATTTGGGTAAGAATAGGTCCTCATCTTCTATGATCTTTTAAAGAAAGACAAGAGTAAGATAGCCTCTGAGTTCTGCATGCTTGCCTTTATACTTCAGAAATATCGTGTCTGGGTCAGAGTTCTTATACTTTGCACCCTGTGTTTTCTTCTCTGAGGACTTTTGACATACTGCGGCATGATCTTTTAGTATTCTGTGTTACTGTGAGAAGTCAGCCTGAGTTTTGTTCCCATCATGAGTGACTTGATTCTTTTTCCCTTGGTCTGACTGCTTATGTGATTCTTTGTCCGTGAAGTTCAGCACCTTCACTAGGATGTTTCAGTATTGATTTTTCTGTATAAGTTTTTCTTAGGACTCAGTGTACCCTTCATTCTGCAGGTTTAGGTCTTGCTTTATTGCAAGAACTTTTTTGTGTATCTTTTTAATACTATTTTTGGTTCCATTTTCTTTTCTCTTCTTCAGTTATGCATACATGACATCACTTTTGTTTTCTATTTCCATCTGTTTCTTTCTAGTCTTTTTAAAAGCCTGGCTCTTTTCCACGGAAGGAGCTTAGGTAGTCAGTACAGACTTTAAAATCAGATTGCCTGGAATGGAGTGAATCCTTGCACTCTCACTTATTTGCTGTTTAACTGTGGGCCACTTACTTAAATTTCCAAACCTCAGTGTCCTCATCTTTCACATGGAGATAACAGTGTGTCTGTCTCAAAGAGCGGTTTTGAAGATTTACTGAGATAAGATAGTAAAGGGGCTTGGAAGCGCGCATAGTAAGTGCTCAAAACTGCCAGCCATTGTTATTTCCATTTCATTTTTCTTGATTTTTACCAGTCTGTTCTTTTTACTGATCCCAGCAAGAATATCTTTTCTAAAATTGTTTTATTTTTTTCCACTGTTTTCCTGAGCCCTGCTTTTTTACTTGTCATCTTTTCTATTGTTGTCATTTCTTCTTAGAAATATTATATTTTTCTTATTTCAGAGAAGGCTGTTTTCTTTAATATTTTGGATTCCACAGGGAAGGATCTGTTCCTTGTTTCTTACATTTCATGGTATTAATATAATTTGTCCAGCATTTTTTTAGCTGATTTTGTTTGCTGTGCTTGCTCTATTTTGTTGTAACTTCTTTCTTGAATATTTGTACAATAGAACTTTGTATTATTGTACAGAATGACTACTAGTGATGGCTGTTTTCTGATTATTGTTCATATTTAATGGACAGTTGTTTTACAGCTAGCTGCTGGCTGACATGGGCAGAGGAATGAGCTAGGGCAGTTGGAAACTAGAACTTACTGTACTTTTCCTCATAAAAGACGATACTATGGTCTGAAGTTGTTAGATCAAAAATTGGGGGTCATCTTATTATGGGAGTAACCAGTTGAGAGGGTTTCTTAATGCTGGGTTAGAAAAATGGGGGTCATTATATACCTGGGGGCATCTTATACATGGAAAAATAGGGTAATCTGTGCTTTTTAACTCCCATCCCTTTCTCTTCACTACTCTTCCTTGGTGGATGTGGCCGTCCTGACTAGAAGGGGGCTGCCAGTTTGTCACAGAGCCGTAGCATGCTGATTCAGCATTTACTTCTGTTTGTTCTGCCAGTTATCGGTTGGCCAGTTATCAGTTCACCTTTGTTGCCTGATCTGTGAAAGTGGATCTGGACTCTTTAAATGCCAAGTTTGTCCTTCCTTAACCTCTTTTCACAATCCTACAGTGCCTTTTAGTGTTCTCTTATCAGCTTCACATTTACTCCCCTATCATTGTTTAATAATTCTTTACATTAAATGTGTCTTCTTTGAATTCTCATCTGGTTCTGTCTTGTGATTGGATCCGGACTGTCAAAAAAAAAAAAAAAAATCCTCCTCTCCTGAAGTGATTGTGCCACAGCCACTTTTCTGACCTGCTACTGACAGCCTCTTGTAAGGATAGAAGCCTGGCTCTTTTTATTGTCTCACATCGCCTTTGACTCTGTGGTGTTGAATGGGGCTCATTGGTGCTTCTGGGACCCCACACTGGCCTTCCAAGCAAGGGAAGACTGTTTTGGCAGTATATCCATGGAAGAGGGCAGGTAGTCTAACTTACTGGTTAGGACTGTGGACTCCGTAACCAGACCGGCTGAGTCTGAATCCTGGCTCTGCTTGCTAGTTCTGTGACCTTAGGCCCCTTGCCTCTCTCTGTGTTTTAGTTTTCTTGTTGATAAAATGGGGATAATGATTATAACTTTCTCCTAGGGTTGTTGTGAGGTGAAATGAGTTAATACATAGAGGTGCTTGCACCAGTGCCTGGAGTAGGAAGCACTCACTGCCTAACTAGTTACCATTGTTTTCATCACCATCATCGTTGTTGTCGTTATTAATTCTGTGAACTCTGCTCATTGCTAGGGAGCTGAGATGGACGTGCCTACTCTTACTGTACTTCCTCAATTGGATACAAGTTTCACTGTGTTTGGCAACAATTTTTTTAGAAATTATAGTTTGGGAATGTGGCTATTTCTTTTTTCCTTCTGTCTCTTCCTACCCTGGCTTTAGGGAAGAGACTGACAGGAATACTTTCCTTTGACATCACTAACTGAAAGCATAGAATGTTTTTAAAAGGACCGAATAGTTTTGTTTTTCAAAGAATGCTTGCAAATTATTTTTATGGATTTATTAAAGATTTTATTAAGCTTCTGTGGCATACACAGCCAAGTTTTCTTCCTGCCTGTGATAGTATATGCTATCATAAAAATGTATTTTCTTTAAACTGTTGTGTTAACCAGTATTTTAGTAATGATTTCACTTTGACAAAGGTACTGTTTTAAGCTATGTTTGTTGTGGCAACTGACTAGCAAGATTGAATTTAGTGTTGATGCTAACTTTTTCACTTGATGCTAAACATTGTACAATTACAGGTTGGCTTGAGTGTGTGTGTAGAAAATGCTTGGGAGTTTTATTTATTTTTATTTTTATTTTTTTAATATGTGGGTATTTCCCTGGCTGGGAATCAAACCCAGGTTGCAGTGTTGACAGCACTGAAGCCTAGCCACTACACCTCCAGGGAACTCGCTTGGGAGTTTTAGACGAGTAAGTTAGTTGTGTGATGTGACTGCCAAGAAAGCTGGCAAAATCTCAGGTTACATGTAATTGAATTGTAAAGTCCTCTCTGGACTAGGAGGACATGGTTCCACCTTTTCTTTCCATGGTCAGACTGCACCCTTGTGTTTGTATCCAGTTCTGGGAACCATGTTTTAAAAGCTCTGACTACTACATTGTGTCCAGTGGAGATTGACTTAAGATCTCAAGAACACCTAAAACAAGGCTTCTTCAAGTAATGGATTGAAAGAGGTGAGGATATTTAACCTGGGGATGAGAAGACTGGGTGAGGGCACTTGGGAGATATAATGCCAACAGTAATAACTGAAGCTAGGATTTATTGAATGCTGTCATTAGCCAGATACTGTGAACCAGGCGTATGTTATTTAGTATTCATAACAATCTGTGAGGTAGGAAAAATAACCATCCCATTTTATAAATAGGAAATAGAGGCTTACTAACATTTAGAAATTTGAGATCACATGATTAATAAGACTTAGAGTTAAGATTTGACTCTATGTTTGTATTATTGTAAAAACTTGAGCTCTTAAATACCATATCCTATGTTTCTTAGGATTATCTTCCAGTATTTGAAGGACTTGGATGTGGAAGAGGGAATCCCAGAAATTAAAACAAGGACAGATAGTTGGCAAATGCCCAGGAGTAGATTCTTGAATCAATGTAAAGAACTGCTTTCTCGATTGGAGGGCAGTGAATTCCCTAATACTGCTCACGTTGGGGTGTATGTTGAATGACTGTTCGGTGTGATTTTGTAAGGAGTTGCAAGTTTAGAATAGGGGTAGAGGTGGGGTATGTAATCTTCAGAATCTCTTCCAATCCTGGGATCTGGGGCTGCTGTGTACGTTTTTCTCTTTGTCAGGTGCATTTTATTTTTAATTAAAAAATTTTAAATTGTGGTAAAACACACAATAGAATTAAACATATTAACCCTTTTTAATTGTATAGTTCTGTATTGTTAAGGATATTCATATTGCTCTGCAGTCAGTCTCCAGAACTGTTTCATCTTCCGACACCGAAACTCTATATCCATTGAACAGTACCTCCTCATTTCCCCTACTCCCAGGCCTTGAGACCACAATTCTGCTTTCTGTTTCTGTAAAGTTGGCTATGTGTAAGTGGGATCATATAGTATTTGTCTTTTTGTGACTGGCTTATTTCACTTAGCTTAATGTACGCAGGTTTTATCTGTGTCATAGCATGTTTTAGAATTTTCTTAGTTTTTAAGGCTGAATAATACTCCATTTTGGTGGATAGCACTTTTGTTTTTAACCTTGTCAGGTTCTTTTAGTTAAAAAACACTTTTAAAAGTTTTAGAGTTAATATTATTACAACCACCTATGGTTCTATTTGCAAATTATTATAAATAAAGTTATCTGGATGGTTAGGGAATGAAGTGCCCTAATTAAAAGAATAATTTGGTTCATAGAATAGATACATAAATTATACGAGATTTCCTGGAACATATAGGGACACTATGGCATATCCTGGAAGTACTGTTGGGAATTAAATTCTTAATAATTGGTTTATTTTCTTGTAATTTATGCCTTTAAAAATCAAACACAGTATTTATTGGAGAAAATGAATAGGTTTGAAAGTGAAAATACATACAAATTTCTGGTTAACAGTGTCAGATTACTCAGTATATTGTGTTTTTTGCAAAATACTTAGTGCTATAAAATTATTCTATGAAATGTTCATTTTTAAACCAAATATTGATTGGCTTTCTATGTACCAAACACTAAACTTTACACTAAATATTTTATTTCCCACATAGGTTTCTGTAGTGCCTTATTGCTTCATTTCATGTCTTAAGCAAACTGAGACGTAATATATGAAGTGACATCACCAAGATCAGGGTGACCAGAGGCAGAGATTAGCATAAAAAATTCTTCGTTTTCCCTTTTAAATTAGATTTTTGTATTTCTTCTTAACAAAAGACTTAACAATAGCATTTACATTAGTAGTAGCTTACTGGGTAATTTCCAAAAACAGAAACTTTTTCTTGATTTTTACTTGGTTATAGCAGGAAATAAAGGCATGAGATCATCAGGTTATTGGCAGTGAGGGCCAAGGGGTGGTTGGGAGAAGTGCCTTAAGCCCTCCTGTGATTTCCACCTCTTTGTCACCCCGAATAAACATAAGGTTTAAGTAAAAACAGGTGCTTGTTTGTAAACTAGCTTCAAGTCGAATCCTCTACATCTGCATTCCTGCTCGATCCCACCCATCCCACAATACGCGCTCAAAATAGCATTTTTGGAGATTAAAAACACTGTTTACTGAAATGTGTACTGAAAGGGTATCAGAAGCCCAGGAAGGTTCTCAGAAGTGCATTTTCAGTAAAATGTCTTCAGCTGACATTTATTGGTTAACTTTCTAAGTTGTTTCGTAGAAACAGTTGGAAGTCATAAATACTGGACCGTGAGAAGCAGTGTACAGAGACCAGTTGTAGAAGTTTAGGGAAATCCCAGGGAAGACTAGAACATCACAGATCTCAGAAAATCACAGGAAGCATGCACATTAGGCATATGGAAGGTTGGTAGAAGAGCCACGGTCTTTTTCCTTAGTGAGAGTCAAACAAATTAGGAGAGGTTTGCTTGTTGTTTTTAACTAAAAGGTATTTGACATTTGCTACTTTCTGTTTCTTGTCCAATTTCTTAAGCTCATGAAAGCAGTAATCCTAGAATGTTTTGATTTTCCTTTTTTCCTCCATTCTTGACTGAGAGCCACCAAGGTCCCAGCTTGTACATCTAGATCTGTTTTGTTGTGTATGTTCTCCTAAGTGTTTATAGTTGCCATGTATTTGGTGAAGGTTTCTCCTTCTTTGTTCTTGACGCTCTGGCTTTCTGTCTTCTCAGGGAAGAAGAGCCCAGACCTAGGGGAGTATGATCCCCTCACACAGGCTGACAGTGACGAGAGTGAAGATGATCTTGTCCTTGACTTGCAGCAGAAGAATGGAGGGGTCAAAAACGGGAAGAGTCCTCTGGGAGAAGTGCCAGAGCCTGACTCGGATGCCGAGGTTGCAGGGGCTGCAAAGCCACATCTTTTGGAAGTTGCCACAGAGGGGTACCCCTCGGAACCCCTCGGAGGCCTGGAGCAGAAGGCAACCTCTTCCTTCGTGTCTTACGTGCGCACGTCTGTCTTCCTGCTGACTTTGGTGATTTCCATGATCCTGGTGCTTGTGTGTGCTTTCCTGATCCCCTGTCCCCCCAGGGATTTGCACAGCACTTGGAGCCGCCACTTGGGTCCCCAGGGAGGTGAGTTGTAGGATTTTCAGCCCTAATTTTGTAAAACTTCATGATTACATGTAATTCTGTAAAATGTCTGATTACTTTGAACATTTCCTCCAAGTCTTTAAAAATTAGTGTGTGTCACATGGCATTTCTCTCCCTGGGTGTGGAGGTGCCTTTAGGAGGTTAAAATTTGAAGTGAAACAAAAAGATGGATTGATGCAGGTCCAAAAACTTGGGACGGTCACTGCCTTGTTGTGTTTCTGTTGGCGTTGGTTTTAATTAGCCGTAGCTAGGGCAAGGCCTTGGTGTGCTGGGTTTCTGCCATGCCGCCAGCACTGTGTCGGGGAAAGCAAAGCTGTAGGAAGGGCTGTAGACAGAGAAAAGTAAGGCTCAAGGCCTGGCCGGACCAGAGTCCAGGTCTCTTGTAGGAGGATCCTTGATTATAGAAGACTGATCTAATTTGGATTTTAAAAGAATTTCTTTTCAAGTGAAAGAGAGTTCTTTTCTTGCAGCAACTTATCTTTCTTGCTCCTAATAGTTAAAATGGTGCTGCCCAAGGAATTCTAGCTATTTTGTCTCATTTTGGAGCAGGCTTCTTTAAAATAGCTGCTCTGGGTCTAGAATGGGGACTAAATCTAAATAGTCAGTGCTGAGCAGTCAGTCCTGTCTCTTATAAACTGCGTTAGGCTGAAGGGGTTCAGAGCATACCACCCCAAAATATGTCACTTTGGCATGTTTATTATTTTTAATTAAAGACACTTGAACAACAGCAGATGCAAGAAGGCCACTCTGACCTTCAATTCTTCCTGAAATCAGGAGCTGAAACTCCAAGGTGCAAGATGTCCTCCTTATATCACTAGGGAAGAAACGGTCTTACCACAGAGTCAGGCAGTTGAGGCTCAGAGAAATCTGTACGAACAGACCTTGTTAAAATAACTCTTCACTTTCTGCAGTCTCTTCATACGTTTTATTTACTTTTCTACAGTTGCCACTCTGTTCAACCTAAGATACAAGCACTTAGGCCTAGCCAGTCTTTGGGTTTTTATTTTCTTGTGGAGACTCCCAGTACCTGCATGTACAGTTTTATTAAATAAAATGTGAATGCTTTTCTCTTGTTAATCTGTGTTATGTCAGTCTCTGCTAGACATCCTAACAGGATGGAAGAACAGTTTCCTTCCCCTGTCATATTTCCACACGCTCCCATACTTTGTCTCTGACATTTCTCTGAAGCTAGCTGAATTAGCTTCTGATGAGTTCTGTGTTCTCATCTTTGCTTTCTCCTAAGGTGAAACTCGGTGGATGTGATTAACGTTATGTTTCTACCACATAGACTCTCTCTTCCTCTCTTCCTTTGCTTTTTGAGTTTTCTAAGTGGGGTCTTATATTTATATGCAGTGTAAAGACTAGTAATAAATTGTGGGTGTGTCCACCACCCAATCAAGAACTAGGACATCATAAAGCCTCTGAAATGCCCCATGTGCCCCTCCTGACCATGTCCCCTGCTGTCCACAAAAGGGTTCTGCTGTCCTGAGTTGATTATTTGTTTACTTTTCTTTACCATTTTAGCATGTATGTGTCCCTTAACTATATCATCTCTAGTTTTGCCTGTTTTTAAAAATCTTATATAACTGTAATCATATAGTCTTCTGTGACTGGTTTTTTGGTTAAACACATTAAAAAATATTTTTGGGGTTTTTCTATATTGAGGTACTATAGTTGGAATTTATTTATTCTCACCACTGTAATTTTCCATGGTGTGAATATTCCATGATTTACTGATCCATTTTACTGATGAACACTTCTTTAGGTGGCTTCCATTTTTATTTTTATTTTTTTTAAAGTGGTGAAACAAAGAGATAGTTTATTGAAGAGAAAGTGCACTCCAAAGAGGTAGGAGTGGGCTCGAGCAAGGAGAATGGCTCAAGAGCCAAATTATGTCTTGTCTTTTTTTTTTTAATGTGGGTAGCCCTGGCTGGGAATCAAACCCAGGCCACAGTGTTGACAGTGTCAAAGCCTAGCCACTAGGCCACCAGGGAACTCGGCTTCCATTTTTGAAAAAATAAATAATCCTACTGATGGGAGTTCCCTGATGGTGTAGTGGCTTAAGGCTTCGGCGCTGGTGCTGTCAGCGCTGCGGCCTGGGTTCAATTCCCAGTCAGGGAGCTACCCACATACCAAAAAGCAAAAAAAAAAAAAAAAAATCCTACTGAGAAGATGCTTATGCATGTTTCCTGATATATGAGCGTTTCTCTAAGGCACGAACCCTGCACCTGAAATTGCTGGGTCATATGCTGTGTGCATGTGTGCATGCTCTGTCTTACTGGTTGTACCAGTTTACACTTCCACTGGGCTGTGGGAGTTCTCGCCAAATTTGGCACGCATCCTCTGACTCCACAGTGTTTGGGTGGGGGTAGGGGGTTGGTGACACTACCTAGCTTGTCACTGCCAGGCTTCCACTAGGTCTCTGTTGACACCTTTCTATTGGGGGTGAGGTGGTGGGGGGTGCCTCATTAGTACTGAATGGGCTTCCCAGTTGCTTAGAGGGCCTTAGTGCTGCTAGGGGGTGAAAGTCCTGCCCCCTGCCTTCTCTGACATGACCTTGGAGGAGGAGGAGGGGTGCTGCCATGCTAGGGTGGAAGCCTAGGCCCCTTGCGTGGCCTTTGCTAGAGGGTGGGGCCACAGTTCTATCTGTGTTGTTTGCATGGTCGAGACCAGTTATCTAAAATTTCCTTGTCTTGCAAGGTTAGGGGAACCAGCTTTTCCTGGGCCTTTTTTGTCTGTACCTGTTGGTGTTTCTGGGTTGTTGGCTTCTGCAACACTTTGTCTGGGGTATGAGGCCAAAAGACCATGTAGAAGAGTCATCACCTTGTCATTTCTTGGGTCTCACAGTCCCTAGTAGGTCTGCCTTCTCATCACTTTCCAGTCTTCTTGTGTTTGTTTTATATATAATGTCCAGGGGCTTAGCTGTACTTAGCAAGAGGAATAGGCAGAATTGTGTGTCCTCTCTCTTATCTAGGATCCGCAAGTCTGCATGATAGTTATGGAGGTGCTGGCACTATGTATTCATTCCTTTTTTAACTGGCTTGTGGTAACTTGCTAAGAATTTCTTTTAAATGTGTTTATCAGGTGGGGACCTGTCTCCGTTGGAACTGGCAGATGTGAATGGAGATGGCCTGCGTGATGTACTTCTCTCCTTTGTAACTTCAAGGAATGGGAGTACAGTCGGTAAGAGCTGCATCTTCCAGAGGCTGCTCTAGGAGGAGTGCGTATTGATTGGAGGGGCTGTGAGCTAAGAGAAAGCACTGGGTCACGTCCTGAGGGGCATGGTAGAGAAAGGTCTGCAGTGAATAGAAAGTCACCATGGATCTGCTATACACGATATACTTCATCAGAAAGTTTCTGCATGTATTAATAAATTAGGCTCAGTTCAAGAAATTAGAGAGCACTACAGCTGGAAGGAACTTGCAGTGGTCACCCGCCCAGCGAAGAAGCTGAGATCCCAAGAGGAAGTGACTTGCCCACATCCCAGCAGTGCACAGCATAGGACTTAGGTTTCTGGAGTTTTCCATAGCCTCTTAGGTGATAAACATTGATGGTCCTACCTTCCTATCCACTGCAGAAAGCAAAAGTTCATGCCCTGACTTGTCTTTCACATGTACATCCTGGCTGGGTGTTTTCCTTTTACGTCTTCTGTTCACTCCTCGGTCCTGCTCCCCGTCCTGCTCTCTGCTTTGGGAGGCTGACCTCTATGGATTATGTCACAGGTCTCCTCTGCCTGTGCCCTTCCAGTTGGGTTTGGCCAATGGAGAGCAGGTGAGAAATCAGAGGAGAGGGTATGTATTCCACTGGCTCCCTCCCCTCCAGGGTATGCGTAGTCTTGCTGCATCCTTGATCATAGGTCGCAGCTCCTCCTCTTACAGAACTTGCTTTTTCTGGATTCCAGTAATCACTTCCTCTCCTGTCCCTCTGTGGCCTGGGAGTGGTAGCAGTTCCGAGGGACTGTACTGTGTGTTGTGGTTTCCCTGTACCCTGACCACATTTTATAAATAGTCTCTTTACTGAACCATCCACAACTTACTCTAACTGAGTGTGCTCTTTCCTGGGACCCTAGCTCTCACACATGTCAACTGCAAAAAAAAAAAAAGTGTTGCGTTTTCAGCATAGGTACACAGGGGCTTTTGGTTTGTCCTCCTGGCTCAATTCAAGTGGATTCAACTGATAGTCTGTAAACTGATACAGGAACTCAAGTATGAGGCTGAGGATGCCCGAGCCGCTACTTTTTAATCATTCAGGCCCTGGAATAAACCCCGAGTTCTATTTTAGAGAATAGGCTTCCTGCCAATCTGGTGTCATTAGAAATACCTCTCTGGGGCTTATGTGCTCTGTAGAAGCAGTTCAGGCATAGATCTGTTACAGGGAGAACCTCCAGGCAAGAAATGGACTTTTGTATGATTGAACCAAAATTACATATTTTGTTTTTGCCCATGACTCATTAGTCTTTGAAGTAAAAATTTCTGCCATTCATTTTTAGATTTAGAAATTTTTTTTTTAACCTTTTAGTATTTTGCATGGTTTGGATAGCAGGACTTATAATTACAAGGTCATGGGTTTGGACATAATATGAACCAGCCTGATTTGGCCACAAGATTGTAAAAATAATAACATAGCTAATCCATGGTGTTTTCTATGTGCTATGCACCATTTTAAGTTCACAGCATACATTATGGATGGATTTATCCCTCCACAGTCCCACAAGTAGTAGTAGTATCTCCTGTTTGCAAATGAGGAAACTGAGACACAGTGAGATTAAGGAATCTGCCCACTGCCCCCCAGCTGATAAATGATGGAACTAGGATCCAAATTCTGGCAGTCTGACTCTGAGTTCATGTCTTTGACCTTTATGTTAAACTGCTGTTCCTGTAATCCCAGATTGTGTGTTCAAAGATCTGTGCCACTGAGCATGAGAAAGATTGTGATTTTTGTTTGTTTGTTTGTTCTGTTGTTCATTTATTCATCCAGCAAGTATGTATTGAATGATATCTATGCCCCTTACTTAGAGCTGTGCTGGTTAAAGTGAGCTAAACAATGTGAGTGTGGTCTTTTTTGCCTCAAGGAATCATGGACTAGTGGGGAAGAGACAACCTGTCACTGCCTGGAAAAAGTTGAGTCAGAATAGATACAGAATCAGTAGGGTCCTTCAGGGGAAAGGCTAGCACAGTATATTAATCATAGCCTCCCTGGGAAGTTTGGACACAAACATTTATTACCACAATTTGTCATGTGTATCACTGCTTCTGGCAACCAGTGCTGAAAGAGTGAACCACAGTTTGTCCTTTGTTTTGAGGTTGTATGAGGTCTGGCAATTAAGTTTGTGAACCTGCCACCCTGTGCTTAGATTGGCAGCACTGCACAAACAACTCGGTAAGGTGTCATAACCTTGATATATCTGTGTCTCACAGCTGTGTTCGTGTCGATGTGTGGCAGTGTCTTGCTGAGTGGTGTTCATTATTGTTGCATGTTTTTGTGTGCCATCCTGAGACTGTCAGAGCTTGAATTAGAGCAACAAATAAACATTCAGTTTCTTGTTGAACTTGGCAAGAGTGGAAGTAAAATTAGAGACATGGTAGTCCAAGTTTATGAGGATAATACCATGAAGAAAACAGCAGTGTACAAATGGATTAAACATTTTTTTGAGGAGAAAGTGTTACTGATGAAGAGGTCAGGGTAGCCGGTAACAAGCAGAACTGATGAAAACATTGTAAAAATTCATTGAATTGGGCATCAAAATTGTTGGCTGACTGTGAGAATCATAGCAGACCAAGTAAACATTAATAAACAGGAAAATCTTAACTGAAAATCTTGTCATGAGAAAGGTGTGTGCAAAAGTGGTCCTGAAGGAGCTCAACACTGAACAAAAGCTAAGAAGAGTCCAAGTTTGCCAAGACCTTTTGGAGAGGCAAGACGATGTTATGTGCCTTGTAATCACTGGTGATGAAACATGGGTGTACCGTTACAGCTCTGAAACAAAGTGTCGAAGTGCACAATGGAAGTCAGCCAATGGAAGTCAGTTCTGTCGGTCCAAACTAAGAGTCAAAAGGATGTCGCTAACCTTTTTTTTTTTTGAAATCAGAAGGATTGTTCATTATGAATTTGTACCAACTGGACAAATAGTCAACCAAGTTTACTATTTGGAAGTGCTGAAAAGGGTGTGTGAAAAAGTTACATGAAAATCACCTGAATTTTTCACCAACAAGTCATGGCTCTTGCATCACAACAATGTGTCACCTCACGGGGCACTGTCTGTGAGGGAGAGATTTTAACCAGTACACAACTGTATTGGAACACTCTTCCTACTCACCTGATCTGGCCTCCAATGACTTTTTTCTTTATCCAAAGAGAAAGGAAATATTGCAAGGAAGACATTTTGATGGCAGGATGTCAGGGGTAATATGAAACAGCTCTGATGGCCATTACAGAAAAAGAGTTCTAAAACTGCTTTGGAGGGTGGACTAGGTGCTGGAGTCAGTTCACAGATTCCCAAGGGGAGTTCTTTGAAGGTGACCGTAGTGATGATATTCAGCAGTGAGGTATGTAGCACTTTTTCTAGGATGAGTTCACGATCTTAATTGTCAGACCTCGTGTATTTAATTAGCGGCACTGAGGTACAGGTACAGTGAATCTCCATATCTGTATCAGTTGTTGCTGGAGTTTGAAAGTGTGTGAATGGGTTCAGCATCCCATCCTGAAAGTGAATGTAAAACTGGCAAGAGAGAAAATTGTTATTCTGATGGTAATGAAGCGACAAAGGATTATTCATTAAAGAAGTGATCTACTCCAGTCCTTTACCAGCTGTCCTTGGATGTAGGTGCTAAGTTTTCCCAAGTATTCTTTCCTGACTGCGGCCAAATCAGCTGCTTGCGTGGACCCTTGGACCAGGAAGCCCTCCTGGTCTTTGTTAAGTGTAATCTTCAGGTATAATTTTAAACAGTATTTTTTTTTCTGCTCTCAGGAAGCAGTGATGATTTTGCTAGTGATGATTAGAATGCAAGTATTTTGCTTCCTGCTCTGTACATATTCTAGATTACTCTCACTTTTCTGAACATACCTTTCCCTCCTGTTTTTTTTTCTTTGTTTGTTGTGACTGTTTTCAACAACTATTTTTCCATATTCTTGATATTTTTTTTGCTCCCGTCTTTTATTTAGAAAACGGTTACTATACATACTAGCTGCTTTATAAGGCACTGAGGATACAGAAGTTAATGGAACCATCTTTATTTTTAAGGATATGAGTATTTAGTGGGACCTGAGGTGACAGACAGAAACAAATGGGTTGGGAGAGGTGCAAGAGTAGAGTTGCATAAGGCAGCCTGAGGGAGGTCCACAGCTCTTGTCTTACACAAGAGATGTGTTGAGCAGACATGAAAGTTACTCTGTTTTCAGACCTTTTTGCCAGAAATAGAGCTGAGGATACAGCTGTGAGTTACTTTTGTCTTCCTGGCCTCTTGTTCATCTTGGCCTTGTATCTTCTGCCTCTTCCTTTCTTGTCTCTCTTGTGTGCTTCTAGGTGTCTCAAGCCCACCTGCTATTCTTGTGTGCCTTTCGGGGATGAATGGGAGCACACTGTGGTCTAGTCCCCTCCCCGAGGAGGCTCGAGATGTTACATGTTTGGATCTGATGCCAGGAAGCGTGGCTGGAACCATCTGCCTTGTGACAGGCACCCACAAGATGCTCAGCGCATTCAATGCGACATCAGGTAAGGATCATTTGCCACAAAAGATTTCTGCTTCAGTGAGCCAGAATCTCAGATTAGAACAACCTGGTGGGAAAAGGACCTTTCTGTTCTTGCCTCATGGGAGATCTGATTTACTATGGAAGTTGGCTATTAAGGGAGATAACAAAATGGATTAGAATAGATTGAGTACTCAGCTTCAGTTAAACCTGTTTGATGATAGCAAGGGGCTAACCTGAATTATCCAGACAGAAACTACCCTGAGGCCTTTGGTTTGTGAATGGTCTTCCTCTGCTCTTTGTACAAGACAACTGAGTGTTGTCTCTTCATATTTGATTATATATATGGGATCCTCATGTAAACTTGGGCATTAACTACTTAAATATATGTCAGTGAAGAAGTGAGACTTGTTGAGGCATGTTGATTTGGCCTTTTATCTTCTTACTGCATTCAGACTTTTATGACATATGAAATATAAAAGAATCATACATAATGAAGGCTCCTTATAGAGTCATAACTATATTGTCAGTATTCTTGTTAACACCTTGGACTCTAGTGAAGCTGAGTAAATAACACCTTCTCAGTTTCAGAGGTTGGAGTTTGGTTGTGGGGTACTTATGAGTGAAAAGTAACTGAGTGTGAGTTAACTCTAGAGCTGAAATCATCTTGAAATCCCCCTACAGTTTCTCTATTCATGTGAACATATGGTAGGAGAGAGAACTGGTCTTCTGGTGGGCTACCCTTGGATGGTTCCTTCATAGTTGTAATAACCTCTAACAGGTCAAGTGCTCTGTCCCAGGCAAGTGGGCTCCTCTCTCTTGGAGAGACTTCATCACCTCCATTTTATCTACAAATCCAGGTGTGAAGTTACTATGAGTTTGGTAGCCTGATACAGGAGGATTTCAGCTCACACTTCCAGCTTCCTTCCTTCTAAGTAAGATAAAAACTAGAGGAAAAGGGAAGTAGCAGCTGCTATCTGTTGTTTAGCCATTGAGGTTCTCTTTTCTGGCCTGGGGGCATTGCGTCTGCCTTTCCCAGAGACAAAGCCGTAATTGTGATAAGCCCATTTGTGCTTCCCTAGGGAAAGCCATTTGGACTTTAAACCCAAACTACTTGTCCAACGGTACCCTGGCTGCACCAGGGGTGGTCCTGCCTGACGTGGATGAAGATGGTATTAGAGATCTTGTGGTTCTGGCTATTGGGGACTTGCAGGTATGCTCTGTATTTAAGTGGTCCTTGTTCTTATAGGGATGCTTCAACTTTAGTCAGTTCCTAGTATTATTATTAGAAATGCTGCTTGAAACCTTATTACCAGGGCTTAGGTTTAAATAAATTTGCTTTGTGAGATTAAATGAAAATTACTATTATGAACGCATTTTCCCAGCAGTCTCATTATGGTTCCATTGATGGTGGCATGGTGGAGCTTTGCAGCCAGATAGGTCTGTGTTTCAATTCCTGTCCTACCACTTTGTAGCTTTGTGGCCTTGGGTAAGCCATGGAATGTAGACAAGCCCTGGTTTCTTCATGTGTAAAATGGGAATCTTATATCTACTGGCAGGATTGTTATGAGAGTGCCTATGTATGTATTATGAGTTTTATTATAGTTTATGTATTTAACATTCCACCTATAAAACAAAAAGACAGACTAATAGAAAGTTCATAAAAAATATATATAAAAAAAAGTTGGTTAAGAAATAACAACAATGACCAAAGGAAGGAGAGGTGTAGATTAGGCTATGACAATACAGATTTTGATTCTACTGAATTGGTCCCTAAGTTATGCTCCTCAGTTATGCTTCGCTGGAACTTCAGTGTCCTGGAACTAAGTAATCTCGGCCCAGGTGAAATAGCAGTAGGCTTTGTTCCCCCCTCCTCAAAACCACAAAAAAGAACACATTAGTGAACAGAATGATCTCATTTTGGGTTTTTGTTTCTGAAGATTTTCTCTGAGCTTGTCAGAGTTTCTGTAAGACTTTTTCTCAGACTTCCTAGTGTGAATCTGCCTGGAGATACCTGTAGACGAAAGAATTGAATAATTGGCAAAAAATGGTTGTGAAAAAGATGGATATAGATAATTTTGCCTCATTTGATAGCTTATTTTAATAGACCTTGTGTTTGCTGTTGTGATTTTTGTAATGCATATATGGAGTGGAGTTATCAAATCTGCAACTAATATTATTTAGAACAGAATTAAACAAAATTTTTTATGGTTTTCTGCCTAGAGCACCATAAACTAACTCAAAAGTGCTCCACCAATCACAAGTTTTGAGGACCACTGCTCTCATTCACTAGATGATACCTTATGTTTGTGAGAGGAGAAGAAAGAAGATAAATGAGGAACGTTTCTGAAGGCTAGTCAGGTTTGAGAGTCCTTTCTTCAAGTAGCCAATTGGTCTTGAAGTAGACTGGTCAAGAATTCAGGAGTTATTCACACAATCTTTTTATCCCAGTCACTTAGTAAAGAAAATGGGGACTAGGGAAAATTCCAGTTATAGCCATTAGGGAGTGGTTCTCTGAAGGCCCCAAAGTGGAAAGTAGGGGGAGTTGTCTTTTTAATGGAATTGTGGTTAGCAGAGGCATAGTAAGACACCGAAGAAGTTTATAATCTAGACCTTCATTCCCCATCTAACGTCTTACTAGCCAGTGGTGGTTGAGGGGATAACGGGGTGGACCTTTAGGGGACCCTCCACAGTGAAGAGGCCTCGGCTGGAGGAATTGGCTGCTTGCTAGTTCTCTGTGCCTGTTTCGTTCTTGTATCCACCAACCCCCCCCCCCCCCCCAGAATATGCCCAACTTGCCTTGCAAAATTTATCCATTGACATAATATATACAGTTGTAGTCTCCCATTTTGCCTAAAAAGTGATAGAATATACTAGAAAAATCTTGGCGAAGTGATGGGTTTAGAGCAGTAGCTTTATCTTCATACTGACCTCTTTTGACCTCTATCTCAGCACCAAAGAGTGTGAGGAACCTGTTTACTCTAAGCTGCAGATACGGAGGCTCTCTTTATAAGGAATGGAACATGTTAGGTCTATAACTTAGAGCAGTTTCATTCTGAGATCTGGGCTTAGTGTGAGGTGGGCTTGGGGCATCTGACCAGTTTCGGATGGAGCCCTAGCACATGAGTGGGAAGGGAGCTTAAAAGCCATGTGGCTAACCCGCTCCCACCATGCTGTAATCTCTGATGCAGTGCTCCAGACCCTTGGCACCCATACTCTCCTTGAGTACTCAGGCTGATGGGAATATCATTGATTTGTGAGGCAGTCCATTTCATTTTTGGTCAGACCTAGAAAATAAGAAGTCTGCCTTCTCATAGCTTCCATTCATTGTCCAGCTTCAGCCCCATATCGTTGCTCTGGATGAATCTAATCCCCTTTCTACATGAAAACCCTGTAGCTGTTAACCTCATCCCTCTAAGCCTGCTACTTTCAAGGCTAAATACCCCCAAGTTCTCATACTGTTCCTCATGCTACATGAAGTCCAAATCCCTCTCTTTTTTTATTTCTTTCCATTTGCAGTTTGTATCTCTTGAAATGTGATACCCATATTTGAAAACAGTATTCTATTTGTAATATGACCAGTTATACAGCAACATAAGGAGATTTTAAATCTTTTGATATGGACTGTATTTCTATTAATGCAGCCAAAAGTTGTGATAGCCTTTCTTAGGTTCAGTTTTTGTTTATAATCAGTTAAAACACCCACATCTTTTAATTAATCAATCAATTAATGACCTAATTTCTTCTTCCAGATTTTGACCCATTTTCTAGTCTAAGACTTTTTTGAATTTTGAGTTCATCATGCAGCATTAGTAGCTATCCCTTTCAGCTTTTGATAAACTTGAGTTCTGTTCACTCAAGTCTTTGATAAGAATGATTAGTAGGAATGGGACAGTAGCACAGTGCTATGACATTTCACTAAAACCTCCTTTTGGACTGGCATTGACTCTTTTCCTGGGTACAGTGAAAACCACTTCTCTTTATCTTGTCTGTAAGAATTCAGATGATAAACTTTGTGAGAAGTTTTACTGAAGTCAGGATGTCGATGCAGTCCTCCTATTTCCCAGCCAGTAACTGTTTGTGTCCTATGGCCTGCAGCTCAAACTTGGCTCACTGCTTGGTTTTGTAAATAAAGCTTTATTGGAATACAGTCACATCCATTCATTTATGTATTACCCATGGCTACTTTCACACTATGATGGTGGAATAGAGTAGTTGCTACAGAAACCATCTGGCTTGCAAAACCTAAACTATTTATCATCTGGCCTTCCATAGAAAAAGTTTGCCTACCTTTGCTTGAGAGTAAGGTTGACGTTGGCCAGGCCAGACATTGCAATGTTATGATGGGAGATCACTGCCTACATTTATTCCTGTTGGGACCAAATATTACTGGGGATTTTTAAGTATGAGAGTAAAGATTGGAGGGGAGGGTTGTCAGCTGTCCTATATTTAGCTCCGGACTAGAATTCTGGTTTCAGAAGACTGTTCAATAGCAACAACCGTGCTGCAGAGAAATTGTCTGAGCTACTGTAAAGATGCCTTTTGTGGGTATTTAACTTGGGAATGGGACATTTGCCTCTCTTTCTTACTTTCAGGGAAATTAGGTAAAGCAGGGTTGGCTTTGTGCTTTCCAATTCTGGGAAGTGTTTCTGAACCCTTAGCTAACAAGGAAGCAATGACTGTGTATAGAAACTATTTGATTCAGAATTGATAGGTCTTCTATTGACTTGATCCCTTTTTTCTGTTCTTCAGCCAGATTTGTGCTTTCTGCTGGTGTCTGGTCGGACAGGGAGTCCAGTAGGCCGGCCTGTGAAGTACAACATTGTGGGAGTGGGCAATCTGATTGGTCCTCAGGTTTACATCACCACAAATGGGGCTGTCTACATCCTGTTTGGCTTTGGTAAGAAGCAAGGCTAGTTTTTGCTCCTGTTTCCCATTGGTGTGTGTGATTAGGCCTCTTTTGTGAGACAGGGTGAAAGCTCAGGAATTACTGGCACCTGCCCTTCCGTCCCCTCCTGTTGCAGAGACCGCTCACTGCCCTGCCTGTTGCAGTTTATTGCTCTGCTTTCCCTTGCTGTCTTCTCCAAAGAGAAGACTCTGTCCCGCATCTGCAGAATCACCCCAGTCCCTCCACGTTGGACCAGTCTGGGCGGGCTCTACGTCTCTCACTCAGATGCTAACCCTGGGAGAGTTCTATTAAAGTCAACTTCTCAATGTCAGTTCTTCTGTGGTGCTAGGAAATATCCAAGCTGTCGCCCTGCGGGACATTTTTGTTCAGGCACAAAATCGAGACAGCTCACCACCTTCTCTGCAGATAGAAGAGCCAGAATGGGAGAAGCGAAGATCCATCAACCTGTCTGAGCTCATTGACATTTACAGGTAGGGCAGACGTCTGACACTGTCATTGAGATCTCCTGGTCTGTTGCATGGCATGGAATTTCTAAATTTTGTTGGGTTGATGACTTGTGGGCAGCGTTTAAGGAGGAAAAAATGCTAGCTTTGATATATATACTATCTTCTAACCTGATTAATGTGAATGAGAAGTTTTCTTTTCTTGATCACACAATGTGTTGATACCTGTTAGTGACTGTGACATGTGATTCCCTTTGCACATAGGTTGTAAGGTAGGATATTTGTTTAGGGTCCTGAGCCACAGTGGGGCAGAGTATGGTTGGGGAAGCTTCAGGTAGGAAGATAGAGTTATTTAAAATAACTCTTTGTGGAACTGCTGAAGTATCTGCCCCACTCTTCCTGTATTTTTTCTCTTAGTTGAGGCATGATTTTGTTAGAAGCATCTATGAAATCATATTTTTTTGTGTGTATTTTTAAACTAAAAGCATGTATTTTGTCATATGTTTGTGATCTTTTACCCATTTAGCCCCAGGCCTGAGTAATAATTGTCTTTATTCTTTTCTACCAGAAGTTTAAAATAGTTTGCTTAGGCAGTATCACGTCGTTTCCATGAATTTGACAGATGTTAAATAAAATGGTCCCAGTCGTACAGAGAAAGAACTGATTTGGTGATATGTGCACCACGAGTTGCCATCCAAGCTCAATGGCAACCTCATGCCTGCTGCCCAGACCCGCCTCCCCGCCGCTGGCTATGTCTTGGTCAGGTTTCCCCGAGTGGCCGACACGGCAGCCGTGCTGCTGCGGCCCTTCTCCTGTGAGCTCCGTTGGAAGAGGCTGACCACATGTATCGTTTTAAATGGGACAGAAAACAATGACACTGTCCTGTTTCACAGGGTACATAGGGTCAGCCTAGTCTCACTGGGATGAATTGATGGTGTCAGCAGGCTGACCCTGTGTACCATTTGGAACGGGACAGTACCAGTGCTTTCTGTCCCATCTAAAATGGTATGCCTGCCTGGTCAGCCTACTTTTGTACTTACATGAATTTTCTAGAGATGCTTGGTTTTCAAGGGCCCCCAAAATGAGGTTGAGCTGGAATGGCAGAGTGCCCCACTGGATAGGATAATGGTGGGAGATGAATACAGAGTACATACAAGCACGCACCCTGGGAGAGAGAGCCAAAGTAAGTGGCCCAGGAATCTCACCCAGGCTGGAGACTAACTGCTGGATTCTTGTTAATTCAGTGATGGGGTGGAGCTACTTCAGATGGTGAAGGCACCAGACTCCAACTGCAGCAACCTCCTGATTACAACGGGACAAGGCCTCGTCCTGCTCCGGGGGCAGAATCTTACACCTCACTGGACACTGAGCCTTCAGGGCCTCCGCAGGTTTGCATGTGCCCCTCCTTGTGTTTGTTGTTCTGATCCAGTCTCCCGTGTTTAAAAACTGCCCAGAACAGTTTGATATCTGGACTGATGCAGGAAATGGGAAGGAAAATGTTCCTTGTTTTCCTTTTTCCTTATTTGCTATCGATCACTTCCTTTGTTCTCATTTGCAGCCAGCCTACTTCTGGGTATTTCACTGATGATCAGACGTTAGACTTCCTTCTGCAGACACAGGATGGAGTTGGGATGAAAAAGGTAAAACCCTGGGACTCAAATCAATCACAACATATATAAAGTATATGCTTTGTCTCCAGTCCTGTGCTAGGCACTGTGAGAAATAAAAAGAACCTTCCATATGGTCCCTTCTTTCAAAGATCTCCAAGTCTAGCAGAACAGATAACATGAAAACTCACAATTCGGTGCTCAGATCTATAGGATTGGAAGCTTTTCTAGCTAACCTCCTTCCTGCCCAGGAGTAGCTTCTTCGGGATTCTTAACATACAGTCAGGCAGTAGGAGCCTTCTGAAGTCTGTGTGGGGAAAGGCGGCATAAACAAATTGCGTGTTTCAGGACTCCGTACACACCTCACGTTTCAGAGAAGGCAGAGTATCTGTGGTGGCTGTGTTGTGATGGAGAACTTTATGAAGGAGGGAAAGATAAGCAGTGCCTTGAACATTGAACTGTATTTCTGTGGGAAGGGGTAAATGGGGAACACCGGGGTCCAGAGCCAGAATGGGCTGGCATGTCCCAAGGACACTGACGGCATCTGTCTGAATTTACATGAGATTGCATGTTGTGAGGATATGAGGATTGGATGAACGGTTTTTCATTTCTTTGACATTACAAGTAGAATTAGAGTTTTTAAATTTTCTTTTTAATAATTGACCTAGCATTTTGGTTTATCTTCACTGTAAAATATGTATCTGTATATTGCACACTGTTCCCTGAGAGCGAGTTCAACAATCACTTAATCATCACCTCTGGTGTGTGCCAGTTTCTGTGCTGGGTGCACAGAAGATGTCTTTGGAGAGACAACATTAGTGAAGACAAGGCCGCTGTGTGACTCATAGTCAGTGGGGTGCCTGTTTGCACACAGCTCCACTGCACTGTGGCATGTGTTGTGTTGGAGGTTTGCACTGTGCCACGGGGATGTGGGGAGTAGATGGAGCGAAGGGAGTCAAGCGATGCTTTATGTTGGTGACGGGTAGGCATGCAGAATCATAGAGCAGAGAAGCGGTTTGCCGGATGGACAGATAAGGGTGGGCTAAGGGGCATTCCCACCATGGAGATTCGAATGAGCTCAGCTGATGGAGGGCCCTGAAAGCAAGGCTGCAGAACTTGGATGAGGTGTTGCAAGCAATAGGGTTATTTGGTCACAAGCAGAGGACAGATCTGATGATACAAGTGTCACTTCAGGGAGAAAGAGTCTTCCAGCAGTACTGTACAGGAAAGAAGCAATGTCTGATTGCATTTCAAAAGAATTTCAGGTAGGGATAGGAGTTTTCATTGCCATTCCTAGGAAGGAAGGGTATATATATAGTAGGCTGGTGAAGAGCTGGGATGCGAGGGTTCGAACCCGGGTTTTCCTCTTGGCTCCACTGCTTATTGGTGACTTTGGGCAAATTCCATAATTTCATCTGACTGTAGTTTGTGTATGTGTAATACAGTGGTGACAGTACTGCCTGCCTTCATAGGATTATTGTGACAGTTCAATGAGATAATGCGTGTGAGTGGATAAAAGTGTTTAGTGCAGACTCCCAAATGGCTAGGCTGCTTTCCTCTCTGCTTCCTCAGAGGAGCTTGTCTCTCTGGGCGAGGCAGCACCTGGGTGTGGAAAGAGAAGGGTAGGACCCGAGAAGCTGGGGGACTGGGGAAGTGACTGGCAGAAGAGGTGCAGCCCTGCCGTTTACTGAAGAACAGAGACGTTGAGGCGGAAGGTCGAAATCCAAGGGGGCTGTCGGAAGATGGGAGACTTTCCTCGGGATTTTGGCAAATGACAGGCTCTAGGGCTGTGAGGTGAGCAGTGCTGTGGTGAAAGGAGAGAAAAATGCTGTCACGGGTTAGGAATTCTGTTCACGTCATTATTCTTTGAGAGCTGCAACTAAGGAGAGAATTTTCTCCTAACCTACTTTTTGCCTGAGCTCATATGCCGTGACACCAGTAGAGTCACACCAGGAGGCTCTTAGCCCAGCACGTAGGACGGCGCAGAGTCCCCTCAGCCCCTGTCCCCTCCTTGTTGGCTGCGTTGGGGCCGGGCCGGGCAGGAGTGGGCACTGCTGTTGGCACCCCGTTTTGGCACTGTCGCTGCAGCATGGCTGCTCTGTCTGGGACCTGTCAGACACCGGAGCAGTCTGTAGGTCATCTCCTGTCTGCGCCTCTGTTCTCGTCTGTAAAATGACAGGGGGACTAGGTCATTTGTGATGTCCCCTTCCCACCTGGAAGTTCTGTGGTTCTTTAAGCTCTGCCAGATGGTAACAGGGTTTGCAGAAAAGGGGGTCCTGATCGTTAGCCATTATAGAATGGTCGTGAACACCGAGCTTGTTCACCTCTAATAAGCTCAACCTGTTAATACACATCATTTGAATACCTGTGTGTGTGTTCTTGACCTTTCTGAGCACAAGCTGTACTCCTGTCTTGTCTTTGCAGATGATGGTGGTGGATGGGGACTCCGGCTCCATCACCTGGAGTTACAGTGTTCCATGTCACATGAAGGAAACACCAACCACCTCAGCAGTTACTTCAGACCAGAAGTCTGTCTTCCTCTTTTGGGCTGAAGGGCTGCCAGCTGCACCTTCCACTTCTGTGAGTGAGCCTCGGAGCATCCCCTTGTCACTTTGTCAGATCGCAGCTGTGGTGTGGGGCTGACTGGGTCCGGAGGTGATACTAGACTAGCCACGCTTCCAAGTGGTTATGGGTAGAACAAAATAGCATTTGAGTGGGCAAAGCAGGAACCTGCTTCTTCCTGAGCTAATGCTTCCCTCCTTTGCCTTTCAGCCAGGCAGTATGAAACCTGACAATAGCCCCTGGCCACTTCCTGTGCATAGTGGGAGGCTAGATGAAGGATACTAGGTCCAAACTTTCAGAGGATTCATAGGTGCTACAGTTGTTGAAGAGAGAGTTATGACTGGTATGGGATGCACAGGAAAACTGTCTTAGAAGGTGAAGCTGGACTTGGAGCTGATTAAGTGAGACTGCAGAAATGCGTGTGCGAGCAGACATGGCAAAGCAGTGGGGAGGGACGTTGGCTGAGGCTGAGCGCTCACCTGGAGGGATTATGGCAGAGGAGTTCTGCTACGTAGAAGGCAGGCATTAGAAAGTCTTAAATGCTATTCTGCATGTTTTGATGGGGTTGGTGAGTTAGGGTGTCACCTATAAGAGATACCTGGGAGTTTTTAGGGAGACCCACCCTGATTTTATTCAATTAAACACATCTTGATCAATGCCTATGATGTGCCAGACACCATGTTCTCTGGAGGGAGCTGAGGATAATCTGGAAACAGTGCTGGTTCACTAGAGAGGACAGATGGTCCCTGACGAATGGGGGCAGCCTGGAGGGGGAGGGGTCCCGCATCCATCCACTGTGCCCTCCCAGACATGTCACCTAACTCTTCTGAGCTTCGTGCTCTTTATCCGTGAATGAAGATGCTAATATACTCCCTCATTTTGAGAATCAAATTTACTTAAGAGTCTAGATTTTAGTCTTAACTCTGGAATGCCCTAATAACATGTGACCGTGGGCACTTTACCTAGGATTTTAGTTTCCTGATTTCTTCATTTAATAAAATGAGGGGAGTAGATCCAATGACTCTCAAATGTGAGGATCCAAAAATAACCACAAAACACAGGTATTTTACAAATGCTGTAATAGAGGTACAAATAAGTTTAGATGGGAGCACAAAAGGAGGGAGATACTAATTTTGTTTGGGGAGATTAGGGAGTGTTTAATGAAAGAGGTAGCATTCAAGTTGGGGACGTAAAGACGAGAAGTGTTTTAATGTGTGGAAGTGGGCTAGAGAAGATGGTTAGACAGTCTGAGGGAAAATAAGGTTCACAAAGGGTAAGCAGAGCAAAGTAGAGCATGTGTTTAGGTAATCATCAGACATTCTTGAAGCATGGGGTAGGCAGGTAAATAATTGTAGGGGAAGGCTGGAAAAGGTAGATTTGGGTCAAATGGTGTAAGATCTTGGTTTTCGTGCTACAGAATTTGGGCTATTCTATGGGAAGTAAGGAGGGCGTTTGGCTATTTTCTTGTCATGTTAGCTAAGCCAGAGGTCTGTCCTGTCATGCCTGGGATCCTCAGGGCGTGGAAAAAGCCCTCTTCTGCTTTGTGGGTGTGTGGTGGGAGTGTGGCAGCTGTAAGCTTCCTGCGTACGTTTCTCCTGTCTTTGTGGATGCTCCCATGCTGATGATGCAGAAGCAGGGGTGGGAGTCACCCCTCAGCGTTCCATGTCCTCCACCAGGGGAAGCCCAACATGGTCCCCACAGGAGGTGTGGTGTGCGGGTAGCTCAGCAGAGCAGCTGCTTACTAACCCGTGCATTGTATTTCTGTGTTCTTACAACTCCGTGACGTGCCCATGTGTGCACCTGCTGAATGCCATCCTTGCACAGAAGTTACACATAATGTTAAAGGAAGTCCCAGTGTGCATTTCTTCTGCTGTGGGGAGCTTGGAGACTGGCATGAGGCCTTGCAATTTTTGTTTTATAGTTAATGACTTGCTTCTGTCTCATCAGTGTTCTGTTTATTTCCGAAACTGGTAAGATTTTTGTGATTTTCAGCCTGACACTTGCATTTGGCTTTAACATCAGAGAGGAAATGTCTTTGGTGCGCTATGTTTTCATACGTAGCTTTTGCCTCCATACATCTCCACCTGCTGCGTGGGATACACCAGTACTCTAATGCTCTGTAAGCAGGAGACTGTGAGGTCTTTATATTATATTTCTCTCCCGGGACATGTAAATTTCCTTTCTTCCTTTTTTTTTTTTTCTTTAAGGGAGAAAGCATTTTCTAGCAATAGTGGTTTGAAGAAGTTAGTGATTAGTCAGTGTTTTGAGCGCTTTGAAATAACACGTCTTGTACATGGGAGTTTCTCTCTGGCACTTCCCTGTAGGTGGGATCAGAGCCAGTTAGCACTCACTTGCTATCTCGTCTGCCCTTTTCATCTGAGGTCTGTCAAGTGTGGGAGTTACTTTGGTTCTTCTTTTTCACTTCTTGTCAGGAGGCCATCCCAGGAGCTGAGCCACCCAGCCGTCACCACCTTTACCTCCTGCACCCAGCGTTCCCCTCGATTCTTCTGGATCTGGCCAATGCCACGGGCATGGTGACGGCCTCCGAGGGTCAGTGCCAGTGCCGGCGGGGGTCTGTGTACACAAACGAGGGGAGAGGGGGTGCTGGCTATGTGTGAGCATACCGTGGTCTTACAAAGGGAAGACCTGTGCTTTCACGTGACAGCAGAGGCTGCATGCTGAGTTGCCCTCGTTTTACCTGGTGTCCATGGTGCCAGGACCATTCTGGAGTCCCTCCGGGAAGAGCAGCAGACTCCCATGGTGAGGACCCATGTCCTCTGAACATGTTGCACACTGAGGGGACAGTATAGTCCCATTCCCACAGCGTCCTCAGCTGGTGATGGCTCAGGTCGACACTCACTCATTAGACGTTTACTGAGCATCAGCTGGATGCCAGGCACTACGCCAGGGGCTGGGAGCACAAATTAGTTATTTCTTGACCTTCTAGGAGCTCAGGACTCGGAATTAACTGCGAGGGATATGATGGAGGTAGAATGTTTCCTCGGACTTTGGTTTAGGGTCAGTGGAAACTTTCCTTGGACTAGTGACAGTAAACGTGCCCACTGCATAGAAATGGCAGCCAGGAGAACAAAGGGCAGAGGGAAAATTGCCCATACTCTGCTCACCTATCACCACTGTTAACATTTTGGAAATGTTCTTCTACTTTATATATGTAGCTAAATATCATATAGCAAAATGGGGATCATACATTAGCTAGGCTGGAAGCGCAGCCACTGCTTCCTGTTAGTGTGAGAATGATTGATGGCTCAGGCTGGCCTAAGGGAGCCCCGTTCCTGCTGGGGGACGTCGGATGTAGCCTTTCCTACTGCCCATGTGCTTTTGCCATTCAAAGACTTGCTCTCTCCTTACGAACTTACTTGCCTGGAAGTTGCTTGCCAGCATCTAGTCCTTCACCGCTGTGCACCGTCCAGCTCAGTGCCTTGCATTTATTAGGTGCTCAGTAAACTTCTTGTATGAATTAATGAAGGAGTAAATGAGTGAATAGGTCTGGTTGCTGAACCAGAACATTCACCTGTTAGTGGAAGTTTTCGGTCCTTGTTAACTGCTTTTGTTTTTGTCCTTCCGCAGTTGGAATTAACGACCTCTGGAAAGATGCCTTTTATGTTACCAGGACAACGGGGCCAAGCTCCGAAGGCCATCCGGCACCCCTGGTGGTCAGCAAGCTTAGTCTACGGTGGGCACTGATGGAGGGCCAAATGGTCCAGCTAAAGGAGACGACCCCAAAAATTGGTCGTGGGGAGCTGCGAAGATTCCTCTCTAGGATAAAGTTTGTCGATTCTCCCTCGCAGGTGAGTAGCTTCTGTCAGACGTACTTGGTTACTATTGAAGGCTTAGGGCAAACACTGCCAACCCCAGCTTTGCTCTTAGAGTGGGAGCCTTCTTGAGTAGCTGGGTACTAAGAACCAGTTGTTTTGGATCAGCGCTGCTTTCTAAGGATGCTTTATGACGATTGAGAAATGTTACTCAGTTGGTTTCAGCTGGAAATGGTACCGTCTCCCTTAAAGGATATTTTGCAGTGTGGGGTCATGGTTTTAATTCTCCCAGTGACTACGGGGGGTGAGTACTACTGGTATTTTCTGTGTAGGGGCTGGTGATGCTAAAACCAGGGCTGTGGCGCTTCCATAGTACAAAGAATTACCTTGTTCAAAACGCTAAAGCCCCGCCCCCAACCCCCGAATACTGTGGTCTATCTGGTTCAACATTCAAGAGCTTATCATGGAAGAAGATAAAATCTCTGGGACTTCGTAGAGGGACACTTATGAGCTATTGGGGCTACGCAAAAGGACAGGAAGATAGAAGAATATTCTGACCTCTAGGTTTTCCCCATTTTTCTCTCTTGAAAAAAATGAGTCACTGATACTTGCACCTTTCTCCCTAGATCTAGTCTGATGGAATCTTTAGTTTCAGCAGAAGTGAACAGAATGGATACTGTCTCCTGTCAGTGTAAAATCAGTTCTTTGGAGAGAAGACATCTTCGACCTCATTTGCACACCTCTGCGTGGCTGTCACAAAGCACTTTGGAGGCACGTTGGCGTTCTCCGGTAACGGCACGGGCCGTTTGATTGAGGAGTTTTACCTGCCTTTTCAATCCCTGGATCAACCGCCTCTCGGCACTGTGCGTGGGGTAATGTGGAAATGTGAACCTTATGTTTTATTTTTTGTATGTCTAATTTATAAACTCTTGCTAGGAAATTCCAGTGAAGTTCTTCCTGGAACATTTTGTTTTGTGTTATGCCATGTGTGTATTATTTAGCGTTGTGATAAATGTTTTCTCAATATGTCCTAAGCCCGGGACCCCGTTTCTTGTCCTTCTGAAATACGTCTGGTTTGTTCGGTCCTCTTGAGGCTTCCTGATGGCCTCCCTCTGATTTTTGCCTCTCGTTTCTCTCCTTCTCTGTCCTCACCTGTCCCTTAGCTTCTTCCCAACCTTAGCAGCAGTGAGAATGACTGGTGGCAGGAGCCCGAGTTAGCCACCACAGCCTTTCCATCTCGTTCTTCCCTGGAGTATCCGTCTCCTCTCACAGCTTCCATCTCTGTATCTAGTGGCCGTAAGAATAACCACATTCCTGTCAGAAGGGGAGCAAGAGAAATAGGGCTTCAGTGACCCGCCTCTGACGAGGTCCGTCTGTTACTGTGAGGTTTTGATTGTTCGCCAGTCCTGACCTTTTTTACCGCGGTAGCTTTAGAAGTGCTGGTGTGTGTGCTGTCCTCAGCTTAGATTTAGAGGAAAATCAGAAGTCAGGAGCCACGGGGGCAGCTGCATAGCCTCCTGTCTGCTTCCTTTCCACTCTGCTTTCTTCGTGTCTTCTACTGCGCACCCTCCTTCCTGCTGCTTCGGCTCTCTTCTATTCAGGGATGTTTTTGCTTTGCTTGCATGAGAGCAGAGCTATTTTGGACTCTTACTTTTACTACATGTGTGCAGCCTGCAACCGTTTTGCCCTGCACTTCTCCTTACTTGTAGACTCTTTAAGTTTAAAGCATTGTATTTTGAGAAAAATTCCTATGTAAATACTGTAACTTTTATAATTGGTTAAGTTCTTTAGAATTTTATCCACTGATTCTCTCCTCTTCTATATGAATATATTACTTCTATTGAGTTGTCTCCTAAACTTCTAGGTCGTTGTTTATTTAGCAGAAAAATCTCACGTTAGCTGGTAGACAACTGCTTTTCTTCTTGAAAAATTTTGATAGGTCATCCCGGGGTGCAACTCAGGTTCTATATCTTTTTAGCTTGTTTTAATAAAGAGAATCCAGAAAATTTAGTGATTACACAAGATTAGGGATCCCATATTAAAGGGATATACATCGCCTTACCACCAGGCATTATGACATCACAGAAGATTGGTACAGTAGCTCCAGGCCAGCGTGTTGCCTGGCCTGCACATGGACTTCCCAGGTTTCTGGGCTCTGCCCTCTTTAAGCCTGTGAAAACAAATTTGTTTTAACACTTCAGAAGGCACGTGTGGGTCAAGCTTATTGTAAACTTGGGGAAATAATTACAGGATACCCAAGAGTATGGAGATGATTCCACAGTCACATTCCTGGGTAGGAGAGCCTAGGATCTAGTTTGGTAGAATTCTAGTAGAGAATTCTAAGGCCTAATTTATAGGTGGTGGTCTTGCGGCCTGGGCTGAGCCATCTCGGCCTAACCCTGGTTCTCCACCATGTTGAGGCTTTCTGGGAGGGTAGCCAGTTTAGGCAGGAGTAAGCCGAGTTGTTTCCTGAGGGCCTGGTTTGGGGGGATTGTTTTGGGCAGATGATTGTATTTATGCTGGGTGAGTTCCAGAAATATGTAAGAGGAAGCTGGAAAAACCATGTCCCTCATCTTCATGGTGTGTTTGCAAACTAACTTAACACAGGTTGTGTTGACTGTGGTTAAGTTTGCATCTCTTTGCTGAACACAGGATGGGCTTTAGGGTTCTTCTCCCTCTTGCAGCCAGTGTGGAGTGTGTAAATGGTGGCTGAAGATTGAGGACGCTTCATCTGACCAGTATGGGTGCTGGTTTCTTGTCCATTGTGTCCCCAGACTTCCTTTTCCTCATAAGCACCTACCCACCCAGATATCTGAGCTGGGAAGTGCTGCTTTCTTTCCCCATTCCCAGCATGGGGTTGCCAGCAAAACCATTATGGCAGTTACCTAGAAATAACAAAGACTTCTGCAAATGCCAGGGGCCTTCCTCCTCCCAGTCTCTCTCTCTCCTTCCCTTGCAAGTCCTCCCCTCTGCCCTGCACCGTGCCCTCCCCCTTCCCCAGATGGTCTCTGCTCACCCTGCTAGTGGTGTGTGGTGATACCCGCCCCTCAAATGTGAATGGCTGTCCTCATTGTCCGTGTTAAAGAAGAGCCAGCTGGTATGTAGTCAGGAAGCACGATTTAAAATGTGAATTGTGAGAGCGCAAATAAATACTGTGTATAGGAACGCACTTGTGTGCCATGCTCATTCTTCTGGGTCCTCAAGGATGGTTTGTTTTCTCCTGTGGAAAAGAGAGAGGGCGCGCGGGTGGATGAGAGCGTGGGGGTCCTGAGAGCAGTGTGTGCCGCAGCCTTGCTCTCCAGGGATGTCTCCAGTGGGGTCCCCCCTGGAGAACAGTAGCCTTGGTGGGCCGTTTCTGGAAGTAGGCCTGTCCCTGCGTGCGGTAGGAGCTTCTCGTCTATACTAGTCTCCTAATGGCTTCCAAGATAATTTAATTAAATTTTCCTTGGGTGCCCACGGTTTGGATACGGGACATGCAATAGGCAGTGTGGAGGACAGTAATAGGTATCCAAGTGACTCCATCCTCCCTTCTGCGACTCCCAGGAAATTGGAGTGCATCACGGAAGGCTGACCCACAGTCGTCTCCCATTGATTTGCCCACCTCCATTTCACCAAATCCCAGACGCTTGAGCAGAGATGAGCCCCTACAGGGCAGCAGCCGCCTTTTACTTCTCATTTATCCTCATTGCTTAGCCCAGAACGTGGCGTGTAACTAGTGATCAGTAAAGGAGAGAAGGGACTTCTGAACGTGTGAGATACGGGGGATGGTGAACAGAGACAGAGCTGTGAAGAAACGGGGAGCAGTGGCACCCTGCACCACGCCCCGGGCTTGCCCTTTAACATGCCCTTACTCTTAATTTCTAAAAACCACGCTCAAGAAACGACTGTGGCTTAAGCACGTGTTGATAACAAACATGTGCAGTGGGGCTCAGCCTCTCTCCAGACCCACCAACTTCTAACAGTGTTCTTCCTCTGCAGATGACCCTGCCAGCTCTTCCTTTAGTGCCTGCCTGGTGCCCTGTTGGAATTCCTTGTTGTGCAGCTCTGCGTAGAAGTCAACCCCCTCGGAGACAGAGCGGGTGGGCCGATTGTGGTACTGGTGGTAGCTGCTCCACGGACCCCCCGTGGGGGCTGTACAGGACAGCTGCTGGAGGAAGCACTGGTGGTGATGTGGCAGGCAACTCAGGTTTCCTTTGAAGCTTTTACTGTGCTTGCACTTGAACTCCAGCACCAGCCTGGTATATGTGTTGAAGGTGGTGACAGCTGATGCCATGCAGCAGGTGAAGGAAACCCAGGCCGTGCTAGGGACAAACGTATAAAACAATTGGACAGTAAGAGTACCTTCTCATAGATTTGAAAAAACAGTGCTGTGATGCCTTCCCACTAGTCAACTAGGCTGATGCCTTTTAGGGTCCTAGGGGCCTGACTGTGCTGCCTTCCACCATGTGGCAGGTGTGTGGGCCAGAGGACTTACTTTGGTCTGAGGAGGGTACATTCTGGATGTTTTGTGTAAGAGACTCATGTAGTAGTGTTCAAGTCAGATTAGGGGTTTGATGGATTTGTTTTCACCAAATTGATTAGTTGTTAGTGCTGTGCTTTCCTATACTTGCTCTGCCTGCATTGTACCTCTATAAACACATGTGCACTGTTTTTGACTGCTGTTTTCTCAGGCTGCAGTTGTCCTTGCATAATGGCTCCACAGACATGGAGCTCAGCTGTATGCAATGGACACAGTCCAATGTAACACCTCCCCACCCCCTTCTCCCCTACCCCACACCCTGCCAAAGATTTTCTTTCACTCAGATGTGGGAATGTTCAGCCCTCTATCTTCCTTGGCTTTGCGCTTAGTCATAAGGGGCCACAAAGTTGAGGCTCTGAGAGCCATCCGGGAAACATTTGCTGCAAATGTGGAGGTTTTACAGGTTGCACTAGTGGGAATTGCTTATTATGAAAACAATGTTTTTCTCAGCTTAAGGGAGTTCATAATGGATAGAACTGAAGCTGGACATGGAGAGAAGCTGGATGGATTCAGCACAAGACAAGACACCAGGGCACTTTATCCAACACAGTCCTACAAACTGGAAAGTCAAACCCCAGAGTCTCCCTGTGAATCTGGGAAGCCCAGGAAACAGGAAGTTGTGTGAGGTTAGTGAGGGATTTCATGAGGCCAAGTGATGGTGAAAGCCAGGCCACAGGCTGGTACGCTGTGTCCCTGTCTGCTGCCTCTGACAGATGACGTGCGCTAGGGCTGGGGATGCTTCTGATGGCAGTTTTGAGGCTGGGCTTTGCAGTGGGAATGGCAAGAATGGCTTGAGGACAGACGAAAGGTGAGAAATGAGCTAAACTGATAAGGCCCCTGGAGGAGTCGACCACAGACCCCCAAATCAAGTAGCATATACACCATGAGAAATGGGATAGGATCGCGTAACACGCATGTGGGTTTCCACACTGCCTTCAGCCTGGGAACTGGAAACTGGAGCCCAGCGCTGTGTCTGTTCAGCACTGTTCAGGTGCTTGGCACTTACCCAGACAGTTAGTTTAAGTCCAAGCTGGCACCTGTGCAGTGAATAGAGAATGCTTCTCAAGGGAGAAAGTGAGGAACTCTTGAACAAGAGAGATGTTTGCCTTGACTGTATTTGTTTTGTTATGGTGGCTACTTCTCTCTCTCTCTCCCTCTCTCTCTTTAAAGAGAAACCTAAAATAGCTGACCCCTTAGTTTTTTATGGGTTAGAGGAGGATGGGTAGGGGAAGTTTTATTTCTAATGCAGTTTGATGGAATAACGACGGAAGTAGAAAGAAGTTACTCTTCATTATAGGAGAAATTTGGAATTCAATCCAAATTTCAAGCATCTAGTCGAGGGGAGCAAATCTAACGAAGGTTGGCTAGGGAAGGGGCTAGAATGTTCAGGAGGTGCGAAGCACTTACTAAAAGGCCCAGCCGTAATTCCAAGCATCTGGCCTCCAGTCTTCTGGACCCAAGTTGGCAGTTGCCTGGAAGACTTGTGAGTACATCATGTGGGCCACCATCCCCAGAAGACCTAGAGAGGGAGCAGGGAGGCAGTGCCTCAGGGAGCGGCCGGCATTGTCAGCTACAGGGAACGAAATTTTGGAGCACCTGCTCATTTTGCATCAGGTGTGGCCAGTCGGTGAGGCGTTCCCTCACCCCTGTGCCCGCACTTCTGCAGGAAGACTGATCTGTAATGGGGGCTTCTCCTTGAATGCCTATCTTTGCAACAGGCTGCCCCAGACATTAGGTTCAAACCTATGAAGAGAGTGCCTGCACCCAGGGCTGCTGCTGCTTTTTACTTCTTCCACCCAGACCCCCGATGTGAGCTTTATTCTTGACGTTATGAGTATATATGCATCTCTTACTTTAGGCAACAGATTTGAAAAGCTTTGTCTGATGTCTCAACTGGAAAGTATACCAAACTGTAATTACATATTGAGAAAACTTGCAAATAAGAACCTAGAGATAAATCATTTCTCAAAGTACGTAATGATCGAATATAAAATTTCACGTTATAGGCACTCCTCACTTAACGACTAGTCCCGTTCCCACCACTAGGTCATTAAGCGAATTGTTCGATAAGCGAGGAGCTTTTAAAGGTGGTTGCATGTCTTGCTGGTGTGTAGTGGCACTAGAGTATGTATTTTTTCAACAGATAGCATGCGACAGCGCGCTCATAAACAAAATAAGTAGTCTTGTGTGACTGTGAACACTTCGTGTAACCCACTGCAGGGACGAGACAAGGACTGAGAAAGGGGCTTCCCCAGACTCATGCAGACTGAGAACGGGCCACAAGTCCAAGCGGTCATTAAATCGGAGTGGCTGTGCTTCAGTTTCAAATGGAAGACGCCTGTAAAAGCCTCCTACCTCCGTTCTTTACGCTGCCTTCGGGCTCCTCCTCCTCCCTCCCTCCCTCCCTGACGGACGGACGGACGGACGGACGGAGGCTTCAGCCTGACAGCTAGGCTTCCAAGGCAGCTGAGGACACCCACCCGCTCCGGCTTTGGGGGCGCTCACCTGACAGGACGGAGGAGATAGCAGCGAAGGCGCTCAGCTTGAGCCCGCAGCCAGGGTTCCCAGTGGCCAGCAAGTCCATTAGGAGCAGGAGGAAGCTAATGAGTTGGAGTCCGATGTAGGAGAACTGGGTTCCCAGTGATATCCATAGGATCTCTGTCAGAAACCACAGGAGGAACCCTTACCCTGCCAGCCACGTCAGTGAGCAAGCAGCGAACAAATGACGCGGACGACGAGCAAAGCCCGGCAGCACCAGAGAAGGCGGGTGAGGCCACGCCGGAACCAGCTGGGCACGGGCCTGAGCTTGGGGTTCTCCGCTGCCACCCACAGCTCTCCCTCTGCTGGGTGCCCAGTGCATAATCAAGTCAACTGGATTGACTGTAAATACTGTTGAGGGGATTGGAGGAGGAATCTTCCAGTTTTCACAAAATCTTGCAGGGATATATGTAACCGCTATGTATTATTTTTGTCTTTTTTTTACCTTATTTCATTTTGGACAATCTCCCTCCCTTCCTTTCTCCCTCCTCCTTCACTCCTTTTCATATATATATATATATATATATATATATATATATATATATATATTTTTTTTTTTTTTTTTGCTGGAGTAAAAAAAGGAAAAAACCTAAGCTTTTCAACATGGTTACTTTGCAACAAGAGTGGGTTAGAGCTGTTGGTGGTTTTCTGTTTGTCCCTGCTGTGCTTTTTCTGCATTTCTGCATGTGAATGGAAGTCTGCGCTAGAAGGACTTCGAGTCACCCTGTGGGGCTCGGAAGAGGAGAAGCCCCACACACAAAGGCAACTAGATCAGTTAGGAAACCCACATACTTGCCACAAGCCCCAAGGGAGGGTGGGGGAGGAAAGCCTTCTCCATTAACTGCTTCCCTCCAAATCGGAGAGTGGGGTGACGTGGGCCTTGCAACGTGGCAAATTCCAGTAGTCCTTTCTCACCTCTCTCGGTTGGTGGTGTGAGTTCAATGAAGCTTCGGCACTTCTCCCCTGAAACAGAGGGGGTCCCGCTTCATGGAGGTGCCTCCTTGGGCAACCCAGAGGCAAGCTGTCCCCAACCTCCGATTGTTCTGACACAAGTTCTGACACAACGCCTGCCCAGCATGTAGGAGGCAGGCAGGCAGTGTCTCTTTAAAAGCAGTTAAGAGTGCATGGATGAATGCATAGGCAAGAGTCACCCACGATTAATTTCTCCCTCTACCATTCCTGATAACGAAGCAGATGACCCTGAGAGTGCCCATACAGGGAACGTTCCAGTGCCCGTGTCAGGAAGTTAATGATCCTCGTGTTAACCAGTACCATTTGCTGACAGTGCACCACTTGTCTGAATGACTCTAAATGGTTGCTGGGACTGGGGTTGGAGCTGTGTTAAGTGGATAATAATAACTTAAACATAAAAGCAAATACACATTTATATTCCTCTTCTGTCTCCTTTTTCCCCTGGCCCAAATTGGAAGTAGCACATCACAGTTGGTTGCGATTGTGGGCTTCCCAAAAAGTTCACTATCAGGTGGCCTTTGACCAGGGAGGAGGGGGTGTCCTCAGTCCCGTAGCTCCCAACCTGAGGACTGAGTGCGTGCTGACACAGCACCGCCTTGGCAAGCGTGTGCCGAGTGGCGGGAGCTGTGGGAGGGTCTGTCTTTAGCTCCTGGAAGGCGCCCTTACAGGACCTGGTTACCTTCTCTGAGCATCACTTTTCCTACCCTTTAGATTAGTATAATAGTTGAACAGCAATACTTAGAATAAGAAAACCCTTTTTGAGCGGGAGGAAGGGACCTGAGAGGTGACCTACCCCGTTGCATGTCTCACTAATGAGAACATCAAGGCCTGTAGAAATGAAGTTACACAGAGATGATCACAGCTGGGCAGAGCGGGGCTTCTGTAATAGTCATCTCTCCTTGTTTTATCTCTAAACAGCAGTTCTAGTTTGCTAGAATGGAAATTCTCATAATGGTGGAAGTCTAGATGAAACCCTTTAAGTAGGCTGACCAGATGTCCCATTTCAAACGGTACATACTGTCAGCCTAGACTCACTGGGCTAAATTCAAGGTGTCAGTAGGCTGACCGTACGTACCATTTGAAAAGGGACAGGACTGTTGTTTTCAAATGGTACGTCTGATCAGCCTATTTAAGGGTATTTTAAACCAGCAACTCTACTAGACAGGCAGGAGGTGAACATTCAGATGGACTTTGGACCTTATTAAAAGGGAGTCCTAAGGAGAAGGGACACAATACAGAGGTGGGAGATGCTGAGCATGGGGGTGAGGCTTGGGGTGTCAGTAGTGGGTGCTATACACTTCCCACTGCTTCTCTGCATAAGATCGCTTGGGGCAGCGGTGGGGGGTGGGAGGGTAATTCAGCAGCTGGGGTGAGGAGGCTACCTGGTTCTTCCACAGTTTCCTCACAGGATAGCCACATGCCACTCCAGAAGGTATGGAAGGAGAAGCGGTCATCCCCAGTCTTCCAGCTGTATTGTACCACCTCCTGGGATGATACGTTGGTGCTGCCCCCATCCAAGGGCACTGGCACGTCAAAGCAGTTGGCTGCCAGACTTTTTCCGCACAGGGACTTGGGCACCTTCTGTGTGCCCACAAACCAGTAGTTGCTGAGCAGGGATGCTGTGGAGAGGCTGAGTGACAGCAGGTTGAGGATGGCAGATAGGAATGTCCGTTGGCTAGAGAAGCCCTTGGGGAGCTCCATCTGTAACAGACAAACAAGTGGAGAGCCTGATTTCACAGCCGTTAGAGATCGGGACACCCTTCCCTGTGGTTCACCCTGCTAAGCTCAGGCCACTTTCCTGCAACTCCACGGGCACAACCAGCTACTGGGAGTTCTCCAAGGAGCCCAGTAGAAGCTTGGCTTGGGCGGGGCCTAGATTAGGTACCATAGCAACGGTGTTTATTTAGCCCATTTTCTGTTTGCCCTGAGAATACTCACAGGTGGAGCTTGTAGCTGCAGGTAACTCACAGGTTGCAGTCCTAACTTTAACCTCAAAGTTTGCCATGAAATCTCTCTGTTTTATTATTATTTTCACATTGCTCTGGTATATTGATAGTCTTTGGAAACAAATAACACCATTCTATTTATAGCATTCTGTTTTTAGTACTGGTATTTCCATTGACAAAATATAGTATTCTCGATTGATGAAAAAATGTCAAATCCTAGAAAACGTAGCATTCCTATGCATGAAAAGAATTATTAAATACCAATCACATATACATTTCTGTTACATTAAGATTAGAGACAAGTTCTGTTTAGAAATGACTCCAAGAACAGTTTTTATATTTAATTTTCATATTGAAAACCAGTCAGATGTGCTTCAACTTCAAAGAGCGTGTTTATGGAAAATTAAATGCACGTGACGGTGAGCTGCACTTTATTTTCTTCTAAATGGGAAATAGGTTAAGCCGGACCTTCTTATACTAAAATGCTTATTGAAGATGATCTGAGTAAGTATCAGTTAACTCTGTCGGAATGTGATTAAGCCACCAAGCCTGGTACGTTGAGAAAAGAATTGGGAGCACTCTCAGCGCTCTTGCTGGTAATTCGTTTGGGTTCCGTCTGCACTGACAGGTGGCGGCAGTGTCGCGGGCTTGCTGAGGTGTTTGTTACCGCAGCAATGCATTTGTAGTGTCCTCGTCCCTGCATGTAGATTCCTCTGAGAGGAGTAAAGGAGGCTGTGTCCTATCAGTGAACACGTTCAGCTGGATCACCGGGGCATGTGTTGGGGGGCAGTGGGTGCAGATGGAGGCTTTGGGGCCTTGAGGATAAAAGAGAGCAGTGGACGCACTGGGACATGGGACTATTGGAACTCCTCGAGAGGAGAGGGAGCTCTGGGTTCTCAGAGAGGTGGTTGTTTGGGCCCAGCTCCCACGCCTGCCCCTGAGATGACAGGGTCTCACACGGGAGGTGGCTGCATGGTGCCCATGGAGGCCTGACACCAAGTGTTGTGGCCACGGAACCAGGGAAGGAGTGCCTTTGGCCGGTGGAGAGGAACCTGGTGGGGCATGGCCACAGCGTGATGCAGCAGCCAGGCCTGGGTCACGGTGGGGACACAGTGTGGGGCAGCAGAAAGACCTGTGGCCCATGTGGCTCTCTGGCTGGGGCCCCTGACCGCCTCAGTTTTAGTCTTAAGAGAAGGGCTGGTTGAAAAATGACCAATATTAGACATTTTAACTTTGGGGGAGTGGTGAGTTGGAGCCAGATTTAATTTTATTTAGAAAAATTAAGAAATCTGATGGTTTTTATACTTGGTTATGGAGCACTTTATATTATTGTATTAATATACACGGAGGGGAAAAGAAGCTCGCAGTTGCTGACAGATGCTTCTTAAAGTAAACCCTCTGGAGCTCTCATATCAGAATTAATCAGACCCGAATCTGCTTAGCTCAAGAGATGTAAATAAAACCACAGCTAAATGGGTTAGCCCCCTAAATCTGCCTCTCTCATTATCTCCAGCTTAGCATTTTCTACATTTAGCAGAGAACTTTATCTTAGAAATATAACAGTTTGTTCTTCAGAATTTACAGGGACCAAAACAGTGCCTATTTTGGACAAAGAGCAGATTATTTTATGGCAATAAGAAATATATAAGCAAAACAAGATAGAGTTGCTAGAAGGCAATCTGCTAGTAAGATTTTTAAAAACAGCACTAAACAGATTAACTCCCCCAAGAATTGTCAGACTGTGGCAAGACTCGGGGTGAGCGCGGTAAGGCCTGAAAGACTCCAGCATCTGGAAGGAACATGTTATACATTGCCCGATCCCCCCAAAAAGAATGTTTTCAACTTGTTTTAGTCATTCTTCTGTTACTCTGAGGTATCCTTTCCAATTATATATGTATTTCCTGAATTAGGAAATGAACTTCCAGGTAAAACCTCCACCGATCCTTTTCAGTCGTACATGGCTTGGACATTTGTTTACTATAAGCACATGAGATTTTAACTCTGCCCTCAGTACACTTCAAGCTACACGTATTTGTAAGAAATAATAATGAATCCCACACCATGTACAACCGTGCCGCGGTGCCAAGGTGACCACTAATTTAAGGAACAAAAGGTGAAAGAGAGCTTGGAATGAAGCTTCCAGAAGGAGGGACCCCCAAGGACAGACACAAGGAGCCTCATTCAAAAATTATCTTGATAATTGAATGGGAATCCATTCAAAGTCCTTTTAGAAATTACCTTCAACACCTGTAGCTCCCCTCATCACATACTTTCCTTCCCGCCCCAAACATGCCTTTTCTCTCCAGGATCCACACACCTCTTGAATTGGAAGAATCTAATTTTGCAGGGGTTTCCTTAAGGTGACTGGGAGCAGCAGCCCTAAGAAAAATGAAAGCTTTGCAAATGCTGACAAGTCCCATGCCAAGGTGATTCTACTCTTGAGAAAAGGGACAAATAGTGGCTTCCCTGACACTTGGGTTCAGATCATTAGGAAGTGCATATGTGCCACAATGTCACTAATTCTCCCATCAACAGAAGTTAAAGGAAAAATCCAAATTAACAGAGTTAACATAAGACAAAAAACTGATGAGACAGGCACGCCTGTGAAAAGAATCAGGTACATAATGATTACGCACTGTCCATTCTGAGTGAGGGAAGGGGAAGCAGGTTACCTTGGCCATGGCCCCTCTTGCAGCTTGTCTGTAGGGGTCGCAGGGTGCTGTCTGCACTCCAATCTCTTCGCTTTAATGTTGAAAGAGTGGAGACTAGCCTTCCCACCCTCCCCTCTCCCCGTCCCAGCCCTCCGCTTCTATCTGGTATATATACTTTTTTGGGCTGCCTCATGATTAAAGGCTGCCTCGCAGGGAGCTTGGGCATTTAATAATTGACAATGCAATCGTGGCCCAGCTGTTCAGGGAGATTACACAGGGCAGCTGCCAGTGGGGATCTGGGCTTAATCACAAAGAAGCAAGGGCCTGCATTCACAGAGCGAAGTTTCTTCAAAATAACTGATAATTTAGTTTCCATCTAACTCTCATTCCCTAGGAAACTGGTATGAATGGATTGGGGTTGATTTTATGGCAATCACAGAAGATATTAAGATATTAATAAGGTTACCATTACAAAGTCCCATTCCCTTGTGGAGGGTTTTCCATTTCTTTAATAAGCTCTATTTTCTGCAATAACAGGGCTTCCTTGTGTCATGGTGGTGTCTACCCTCCAGGTAGCATCGTTAATAAGGATAGTTAACGTCATCCCTCCATGTGGAATGCTGGGACACTCAGAGAGTGTTGGGTGGGGATGGGGGTGAGGATGCAGATGGAATAGAATAGGAGAGAAATAAATTCCAGTGTTAGCAATGCAACAGCCATCTACCATTTCTCTTCCAAATTCATGCAAAGGAATGACCATTTTTATTTTTTAAAAAAAGGGCTTCTAAAATTAAAAAAAAAAAATCTGACAAAGCAATGAGAGGTTGATTGTAAATATGAGGGCTGTCCGGAAAGTATCCAACCATGTAATATGAAAAATAGAGGCATTTATGGCTGGAGCTTTTCTGCACAGCCCTTGTTTTCTTGCCACCCGTGCCCTAGAGGTACAAGTTGTTTTCTTTCCTCAAAAATTGTACTAATTATTTGGGATGACAAGGGTGAGAGACATTATGCAACTGCTTGGGATTCCCTAAACACACCATGGATTTTCTTCCTCCATGCCTTTGCATACTCTCTTCTACCTAGAATGTCTTCGAACTCTTTTGACCTAGTGATTGGCCTCTAATCAAGATGAGTGTAAGTCACTCATTCTTTGAAAATATTTCTTTTCTCCTTAAGAACAGTTCCCTCCTCTATGTCCTTGTCACATCATACCCCTCTCATAACTTAACTTTCTATATTCCATTATAATTATTGGTCTTGATCCTTTATTCAAGAACAGTGGCTCTCAATTCTGACTGAATGCATTAGAACAATCTTTGAAACTTTAGAAAAGATGCAGATTCCTGGGCCCCATCCTGAGATTCCAGGTGAGTTCTGGGGTGAGGCCCAGGAATTTATAAATTTTAGGACACTCTTGGGATATACCCGGGGATGGACTTCTGGTTTTTGGTTCTGCATGCAAGGAGCTTGCAACTCACGACTCTGACCTAACAACTAGTGTAAAGCTAAACAGACTGAAAAACAGCTAGGGAATTAAGGTACAACAAAACACCTGTTTGTCTTGTTTGGGGCTTACATTTAATGAAAGCCTCCCTCCACTTCCAGATTTGTCACCAACCCAGTTCTGGTTTTTCCAATTCTATGTTTGTGCAATTTGTTTAGGGAACCAAAGGCAGGCTTCCCACAGATTTTTGAAGTCTACATTGTAACCAAACAAGTGTCCTTGGATCTCACTTCTGTCACCCAATATATTCGCAGTTATTCTCAGATGGATGTTAAGAGTATATTTGACACATACATGCTTGTGCCCAGGCAGATTCCTGTGTCACCCACACCACCCTTCATTCATTGTGACAGAACTCTCCTCTGGGAGAAGAGAGCAGGAAATTTTGTGGTCACTGTTCATGGTGGAATTGGCTGCTATTTTTCCAGCTATTGTTTCCCTCCCAACACTGGGTGGCACCATCGCCTCAGATTTTTTTCCTCATCAGTCACGTGTTCCCCTCACCAGTCCCCAAATATGGGTGGAAGTGGCAGCTCCTCCCTGCTGGACTGTTCTCTTTTTCTTAGTTTGGCTTCCTCCCTACATGCCAATCTATAGAAGTATGTGTCAGCCTTCTCGAATGCAGGGCTCAGAAGAACTTGGGGGCAGCCAGCCACTCCCCGGAGGACATTTTGTAGGATTGTTTCCCATAGCACATTTTTTTGTGGCCACTTACCAGTTTTCAGTGAGTCAATAGATCATTAAGGACTTCCCATGGGAAATACAACACCACAGTATCAGAAAATACAGTCAGCCAATGTTTCCTGATGAGCAGAGAGCATTTCTCTTCCCTCCCTCTGCTGTCAACCCTTCAAGTACTTGAGGACACTTCTCATATTCCTCTTGAGTCACCATTTGGCACAGTCTTATGTCTTTGGTTTTTATTACCTCTACTCATAAACCGCACCCCGTATTCCCTAATAGCCTGAAATCTGCCTTCTCCAGGGAAAAGGGGATGGGAGTGGCCAGAATCTTAAGTGGGCTACACGAGGAGGCCAAGAGGTGGACTGAGAGTAAAAGTAATGAAACTTCAGCTTTGGGGTCCCCCACCTACTTGGGCCCCTTTCAAGACGCTGTTACCTAATTTGTACTTGTCATTTTGTATTATTTTTCTTAAAGAGGGCCTCTAAAATTATTTTAGGCCTCCCCAAAACCTGAATCCACCCCTTGGAAAGCTGTGCATTTTGTGTGTGTGTGTTTGGCGGGCTGGCTGACTACTGACTGTGACCAAGGATCTTGGGACACCACATCTAACTTCCTCTTTTTTGACAAAACATGAGTTTCGCTGCCTGGCCACAAAAATTAGAGCCCAGCATCCCACTCACTTCCTTTCATTGTAATTTAGGCATGTTAATGTATATATATTTTTACTTCTCTTTCCTCTCTTAGAACAGAAGAGGTAATTGCTAGTCAATGCAACATAAATATAATTAGGTTCGGCTCAGAAGTTCATGACTCAGCACAGACACAAAGATTCCACCCCTCAAAACAGTATTTAACTTCTGTATGCTGGACGGTTACCATCTTGGGATGACCTCCACAGGCATAGATATGCAACTCAACATTTATGACATCACAAAGCTGAGGGTTGGGATCCACCTGTATTTGCTAAGGTTCTCAGTTACAGCTCCCTGTACTGTACAAAGCCATATTTCATAGGTATTCATACAGAGAAACACTGGTCTTGGGATACCCATGCATACTTTGTAAATAGGAATTCAAGTTATTGTTTTGTGAGTACTCTGTAGATAAGAAGTGATTAAAACAATGGGTAAGAATGTGGAGGCAGAGAAGTGTATAGCACACCACTTCCCTAATGTCAGAGCCTGGGGCTAAGGAATCCAGTGGGTTTTTCTCACGTCATCCATACTGGCACCTTCTCCCAAGGAATGTATCCTTGCCCTCCCTGGCAGTAGTCCTTCTGTTTTTCTCCGGGTGTCAGGTTTCTGACCCCTGCCCTATTAACTAACTCCTCCTTGTTAAGAGATTAAAGGCTGGAGTGGACTGTAAATGTTTGGGCTCTTGCTGCCTCTGATCTACATGCCCCTGTTCTCTGTTCCTGCATGTTTTACTGCCTGCCTCTCTCATGTAACTCAATACATGGTTCCCTTGTCTGTTATGCTCACTTGACTTTAAGTAGCTAGAGACAGTAGCAGCTATGTTTTATTCATTGCAGATCCTCAGAGCCTTGCTCTAACATCCATGAATGAAGGAATGAAGTTTGTAATGGAAATGAGGCTCATGAATACGATTAGAAAGCAGATGGGTGAAGATATGAATGAAGAAAAGTTTCCAAACAGCATCCTATCGCTAAAGAAGACATGTACATAAGAGCAGAGAGAAGCTAAAAAAGGGGGCCCGCAGGCCCACAGACACAGCCTCTGCCTTTCCACACAGAGGCATCCATGGTGTCATTAAACAGATCTATCATTTGCCAATGCATTTCCTCCCACCTGTGGAAACATTCCTGCTTTTTGATGAGCAAAGCCCAGAAAACAGCAGTGACCTCATGAACGAATATTATCTTTAGTTCACAGAGACCAGGGGACAAACACATTGCTCAAAAGCCAGTGACAGATTGGAAATGTTTTGTCCTTCTCCAAACTCTGTAATTCCCTCAGGATTAGAGCCCTTATATAGGCGATGTATCTTGAACCATCTGAGATGTCGCAGTGCTAATTACATTTTTTTTTTTTTACTTCACTGCCTCATATTAGACTCATTCATTGATGAAGATAACAGAAGGTCTCCACACAGACCTTGGCTTCCCAGCTGGAGGGGAAGAGTAATGCCACCAAAATGGCCACGTTGAGTGTCCACAATATTTACATCGCGTTGGACATTTAGTCTGGGAGTTCCCAGCTTCAGGTTGATCTCAACCGTAACCGTGTTTAACATGGCCTCACATCACAGAGTAAAAACAAGTTCAGCTTCCTAACATAGGCCCCGAGTTCTGGGAACACTTGTCCTTATGTTCAGTAGGCAGGACCGGAGCTTTGCTTCGGGGTCTCCTCTCCGTCGCCTTTTCCTTTCCGCTTTTCAGTGGTAATTGTTTGAGGACTGTGCTCTAGCAGTCATTTCCAGGAGAGGAAGCCGCCTTTCTTCCATGCCTCAAGCAGCTGGGGTGAATCAGAGGGGCAGCCACATCTGCACATCCTGTGGGGCAATCGCTCACGCGCGGGTGACTGAGCCCTCGGAGCCTGCTGGGGCTCGGGGCGCTTGGGAACCGCGGGGAGCGGCAGGAAGGGGTCCTAACGCGAGTGGCCTCTGGAGGGGTGCTCAGGGCGCGGGCGCCGGCGGGCTAGCCCGAGCCGCCCCACGTCCTTTCCGCGCGCACAACCCTCGTCCCTGCCTCTTCTGCTCTCCCCTCCTCCCACGGCAGGCGCCTTGCCAGAGCCCGGCCGAATTCCTTCCGGCGCTGAGTAACACCCTGCCGGTGGTTTACTACGGCGCCCCTGTCGCCTAGCGACGGGCGCGCGTTGCCACGGCGACGCGCCGGGAGTTTGTTTTGAATTGTTTGGCGAGGCTCCGCCCCTGCCGCCCAGTGGCCCGGCCTTCCCCTGCGGGCGGGGCGGGCAGCTGGGGCCCTCGCTGGGGCCCTTCATTTCTCTGTCCTCCTGAGTCTCACGAGGACGCGTACCGGGGCCTCTCCCAGAGAGAAAGGGCTGTGGAGAGCCCGCTGGAGGGAGGGCGATCCGCTGGGCCCGGGGACGCGGGTGCTAGCCCGATGGCGGGGCGGGCGGCTGCTGTGCTGCCCTGGCGAGGCCTGGCGGAGGGAGAGCCCGGTCTGGGTCCGCTAAGGAACTCACACCCAGGCCTGGGCCGAGGGTCAGGAGCTGCCCGGTGGCTCCGAAATCCAGTCAGGCGTGCCCCTCGGCGGCCCCTTCCCCCAAGACGACAGGTCCCTGGGTCCTGTTCTACAGTGAGGCCGTCTGTGCCTCATTTCGTGGATCTGATAGGTGAAACGTCGGGCCCACGAACTCCTCCTGCTGAGTTCCAGTCAGTACTCCGCCCACTAAGGGACCTTTTCCCTGCGAGGTGAAGTAGGAGAACGCGTTGTCCTGCACAGTGCCGCTCCAAAGGAGGAGCGTGGGAGTGTGGGAAGGGAAAGGGAACCACACGTGTGCCGGACGCAGCTGAGGGACTCCTTCTCACAGGCACCTCGCCGTGTGGCGGACACACCTGAGGGACTCCTCACGGGCACCTCGCCGTGTGGCGGACGCAGCTGAGGGACTCCTCACGGGCACCTCATTTGGGCCTCACAACCGCCTGAAGGAGAGGTGGCCACACCCATTCTGGACCATTCGGAGCATTTGCCTTGCCCAAGGCCACACGCTAGTAAACGGTGGAGTCTCCTTCAAAACTTCCTGACTCAGCCCGGGCTGCCCCTTGGTAAAGGGGAGGCATCGCGCCTATCGAACTGCTCCCTTTGTGGGCGGGGTTATGGGAACGCAGAACGGCAACGGGTTAAGCGTACGTCATACTTCACGCCAGGACTGATGAGCAGACTCGCCATATTCCCTGTCTCCCCTCGTAAACCAATAATAAAAAAATTTCTGGCTGGCTCTATCTTACTTACTTTCCAGGGTTCTTGTATTGACGATTATTCCCTTGGAGCTGCTTCTGAGTTAGGGGGCTGGCCGAGCCCATGCTCTGGTGGCTCTTCAGAACCACCAGCTCCGCTCTGAGTCCCAGAAGTGTGCCTTTTTCAGGTCCCCTACCTTATCCTTCTGGGATCCCTAACCGCCGCCAATGAACAGCGCGCCGCATTGCTCTAGTGCTTGTGTGTGTGTGTGTGTGTGTGTGTGTGTGTGTGTGTGTGTGTGTGATTTCTCTGGTTAACTGTAAGCTTTCCTTTTCTTTTTTTGAGAAAGGTAAGCTATATGATAATAAACAACGTTGGCTTTTTAAGGAACTCTTTGAGCTGAAAGCTGGCAGTTTCCAACTTTTTCAAATGGGAGGCAGGTCATTCCCAGATGTGCTTTCTACCCTAAACAAGCCAAGACGTCTTTGCTGGCTGGAGGGTTTTCCCGGGCGTGGAAGGACCCTGCAGACTTGCCCAGGTTCTCCGAGGCCAGAAGGAGCCTAAGGTCGAGCTCTCCTCCTTAGTTCCGGCAGATTCCAGAGTGGCTTTTAGCAGGACCCTGGGAATGCCTCACCATTCTCTGGCGGAGGACTTAGTATCTGCTCTTTCAGTTCAATAGAGTGATCCACATCTCTTTCATTTCCACTATCCCTGGGCCTCTTACCAGGGGTCAGATTTGGGCAACAGGAATCATACAGATGGAGGGAAAAAAAGAAAAGTTAGAGGGCTCTCAGGAGGCCGGAGAGCAGAGAGAAAAAGATGAAGAGGCCAAGGAAGAAGAAATGGAAGTTTTAAAGGAAGAAGATGATAAAGTAAGAGGCCAAGGTGTGGACACGTCCAGGTTTATCAATGAAACCTGGGCCTGAGTAATACATTTCTATTTTATTTTGTGTAATCCTACAGTGTGTGCACAAGCTCCTTACCGTGAGCATGTGGAATACATTGATGAGTTTGTATAACCCGTGTTACAAGTCCAACATGAAGGGTACCACGCGTGAGACAGTCATGAGAGTTCAAAAATCAAGGAACCTACCTTCTGGGTGAGACAAACATTTTGCGTCTGTTGAGAAGGATTGCTCATTCACTTTGGAAGTTCTGAGGCAAAGCTACTTCAGTTTCTCTCCTGCTCTGTCTTAATTGGTTGCGTGGAGTGAGTATCTAGTGTGAAGATGATTCAGGTCTCCTCTTGCCTGCAGAGGGGTGAGGTGGTGTGTGGTGGGCTGGAGAGGATGGGAGGGATGTCCCACAGCCAGGATACCAGTCAGGGTGGGGCTTGCTGACACAGAAGGTTTACTCTGTGACATCACAGTGGCAGGCAGCGACCTCCCAGCTGCTGCCCCTCCACTCTCCCCACTTCCTTCCCATAAATATGGGAGTCACTCTAGGGTAACTACCAGAGGCCTAACTGTCTTCTGAGTCATCCAACTCAGGGCTGTGACTGCTTAAGAACCACTGGGGATTTTTGTTAACCAGCAGGTTCTGGGGTGCCTCCCACATGGTGCTGACTAGACCACACTGAGTTGTAAAGCTTTAGACCAGTGCTGTCAGAGAGAAATACAATACGAACCACATGTGCAATTTAAAATGTTCTAGCAGCCACTTTACTTTAGAAAAAGTAAAATGAACACTCGACAGTGGTATCTTATGCAGGGTCATAGCTACGGTAAAGTGTAGTCCTCCCCAAAACAAAGTTGGTTTCAATGGAAAAATATTTTGCATGACTTCCATTTTAACAATTTAAATGAAATGAGAAATTCAGTTCCTCAATGCCACTAGCCACATTGTAAGGGCTTGGAGCCGCAAGTGACTAGTAGCTGCTGTACGGATCTATGTGGAATAGCACAGCTCAAGGCCATTCCCTAAAAAGGAAATGGCGTACAGAAATTACCACATGAGGGACTAGTATCTGGCAACCTGGTAGATGTTCACTAACATAATTGTAATAAGTACATAAGGAGGATTTGGGAACTGTTAACACTGAGACGTAACTCTGAAGCTTGAAAAGAGGGATGGTGGCTTCCCCACTATTGCAGCTGAGAGTCTGGCTGAGGGAGGGCCTTCTGCCCTGTGAGACATGTCACCTTCGGTCTACCTCTGAGCTTTTCCCTGAGTGTCCAGTCACTGGGATTCCTTTCCTTTGCTGCCACCCCATCTAAATCCTGCACAACCCTCTAGTCTCAGTGCAGCCAGAAGTCTTCCCTTGTTATTCTAGCCCTAATTTCTCTCCCCTCTGAGTTTGCATAGCATGTATGGGAAGCTTCTTTACATGGAGTCTTGAACTGCTTTCATTGCCTTAGACGTGTTACTCTGCTTCTCTCATGAAATTTTAAGCTACTTGAGGACAGAATCTACTTTTTAACTTCTATCATACTTATTGTAGTGTTGAGGACATAATAGCTGCTCAATAAATATTTATTGCATTCAGTGAGCTAAGGTACCTAAGCAGGTGTCTAAGAGAGAACATCAATATAAAAATATTAATATTTTGAACAAAAGGAATAACATGCCTTATTCTTAGCATGTCACAACTTGATCAAGATGTCATTTGTCCCTGAGTTAATTTATAAATTTAATATAACCCTAATGCAAATACCAATGAGCATTTTAAAAGAGCAAGATGATTGATATTAAAGTTCACGTGGAAAAACAAATGCACAAAACTAGCTAGGAAAATACTGGAAAGAAAGAACTCTAAGGGGAGAATAGCCTGATAGATATTAAGGTATACTACAAAGCATTTATAATTAAAACATGTGATACTGGCTCATGACTAGACAAACAGACCAAATAAGTAGAAGAAAGTCCAGAAATAAACATGCAGACGTTCAGTGAATGACAAAGGTGATATCTACTATTATTAGGGCAAAGATGATCTTTCTAATAAATGATAGTGGGACAAAGTGGATAACCATTTAGAAAAATATAAATTGTATCCATTTTTATACCATATACAAGAATAAACTTCAAATGGACTAAAGATCTGAATGTAAAAAAAAAAGAAATTACACAAGTACTACAGGAAAACATGGGTAAATTCCTCTACCAACTGTGTATAAATAAAGGCCTTCTAATGCTGACTAAAAATCCAGATACTAGATAAGAAAAGATTGAGAAATTTTACTACTTAAAAAAAAAATAATTCTTCATGCCGAAATTTACCATAAACAAAATAAAAAACAAATCACAAACTGGGAGAAGATATTTGTAATACATAGGACAGTTAAAAGGCTAATAAGCTCTAATACACAAAAAACTTTTACACTTGATCTTAGCCCAAAGGCCGAGAGACTATACAGGGAACTTTTAAAAATTAAGGGGTAAAAAGACCAAAATTTCTATAGAAAAACAGGCAAAATTCAGGAACAAGCAATTTATGAAAATAGAGATATATAAATGTCCCTAAATATATGAAAAGTTGTTCAACTTCATTTATGGTAGAATTAATGCAAATTAAAAATACATTGAGATATTATTTTTTATCCATCAGGTTGGCAAAATTAAAAAGCTAGACAATGTTCTCTGTTGATGAGGCTGTTGGGAAACAGCACTCTCATTCACTACTGATGGGAATCCAAATGGATACCACCTCATGGAGGAGAATTTGGCAGTGTTGAATTTAAAAAAGTACATGTACATTTATCTTTGACTACATAAATTCTACATCGGGGAATTTACCCTGAAGGTGCACCTCAATATGAAAATACTATGTATATATATGCACAAAGTTATTCATTTTAATATTATTTGTAATTGTAAAATATCGGAAACTACCCAAATCTCCAAGCATGAGAGATTGGTTGAATAAAATACGGTATGCACACACAACGGAGTACTGTGCAACTGTATGAAACAAATCCGATATGTAAAATTGAGGGAGAGTTCTCTGAACTGATAGGGAATGATTTACAGGAAATATTAACTGAAAACATGGAAAGTGCAAAAGAGATATATAGTATGCTATCTTTTGTGTAAGAAAGAAGGGAGAATACAACATACATATATTTGCCCATTGTTACCCAAAGAAACACAGGAAAGATAAACTGAAAAGCAATGAAGTTGATGACTTACTAGAGGGAGGGACTAGAAGTGATTTGGGAGGGAGTGACACATCTTTGAGAACTATATTTTTTTTTGTTAATTTTGACTTTCGGAAGCATGCTAATATTCTACATATTCAAAAATAAAATTAAAAACAAGATGGGAAGGAAAAGAAAAACTTAGAATGAAAAACCAATGGAAGGAAATGAGCCCAATTGTATTTCAAATAAATACTGTAACCACGGTGAAGAGGAAAAAGCAAAAGAAAGAACTAATCCGAGTAACTTATGAATAGTGTTGGACTGTTTGCTGTCTATGTTGGGTGAGGTTGAGTGGGAGAGAATTGGAACCAACTCCTGATCTCCTTTAAGTATATATACCTTATGCGTATAGTGGTGGATGTGTTAATCAATTTGGAAACTATTTTAGATGTATTTTGGCAATGGGCAAGTTACTGTTGGGAGCTAGAATTCTCATTTGGGAAATAGACATCAAAATATAGATGGGGGAGGGCAAGAAGGAACACTGTGGGGGTGTATTGGAATTAGAGGCATCATTGTGAACTCATGATTTTATATATATAAATACATATATCTATACACACACATGCCTGTATACACACATGTTACATGTACAGCAGACTCTTGGTTAACCAGAACTCAAGCAACCGGCATTTTCAAGCAAATGGCAAAAAACATCAAAGAAATAATACTACATTTATCCAGCATCTTCTAATCCCCATGGGTGTTGGTTAACTGAGAGTCTGCTGTATATACATTGTGCACATAAATATATACATGCATACATATTTGTATGTAACCACATATAGATAATACATATATGTGTATTATATTTGTATGTATATATGTAAATACATATATGTTTTCTAGTTTTGTCTACTGAAAGGCAAGTCCTCTCTGAGTGTTATTGCTTTTAATTTAAAACATAGAAAAATTGAGTATGTAGGGATTCAGTGAGTCAAGGAACAAAGGTCTCAAAATACAACCTCTTCATGCAAGCCTTTCCTCCTTCTCTAGTCTATGAAGGTAGGTGGGTCCTAGATCTGCCTTCTTTCTCTGATCCATTCAGACTTCACAGGCACAACATGATCCCAATTGGCTATATGAGAACCCCACTTCTTGTCTTTTTCTTTCATAAGTCATTGTTTGGGTGAAAAAGGATCCAATTCAGAGCTTTAAAAAAAATCCAATTGCATGTACTGATTAGTCATGTTTCCTTAATTAATTCAAGATACTTAAACTCCTCATTGGCAGTAGTAATAATAATTGTAATAATAATAATAATATAATATTGGCTAGCTAGTTTATTGACTACTTACAGTGTGCTATGCGATGGGCTCATTTGATCTTCAGAATGCAGTGAAAGTAGGCTTATTAAAATGATTTTATCCATGAGGGACCCAAAGATGTGACTGTATAGATTGTGACACGTGACTTTCTGATGTTAGCTCAGGACCGCAGTTCTTAGGGTTCTGTGCAAGCAGGAGAACCATGGGCCTGGGCACACACTGTGCAACTAACAAATATGGCAGCAGTTTGGACAAGATGAATCTCCATGAAGGCAACCCGAGGGTGAACATGGCTTCTTGTGGACAGGGGTTCCAGTGGAATTTGACTCTGTAGAGTCATCAGTGACTCTAACATAACTGTTTATTTTGAGTGGATGAGGGCTCAAGGGAGCCTGCTCAAGGTTCCAACCATCTCTAGTATCATGTGGCTTTGAGACAGTCCAAGACAGGAGTTTTCTTAAATGTAGATAATTTCCAGCTTGGCTTTAAGATTCCAAACCATCTTCATTCTCTGCTGGGTAAAGGGTACAATTTTTAGTATTTGGATGCAATGCTACCCATGAAACAGAGAACAACTTAAAAATGCATGATTGAACTCCTGCTTGCACTTCAGTCTCAAGGCTAATTATAATATTTTGGCTTTCCTTCTTGATGTGAATAGTTGCTGGTACCTTAGAAAGAAGGTGGGATGGATTGTAAGTAGATGGAATTGGAGGGTGCTCAAACTTAGTTAAGTCACCGAAACTTTGGATAAATCTCTTTCCTCATCTTTAAAGTGAGGTTTCCTACTTCATAAGGATATCATAAAACTAAAATGAGGAAATATGAATTTAAGAGCTTTGGATTTAGGCCTGTCTTGGTTTAAATATACTCTTTCCACTTACTAGCTGTATGACTTTGAGGAAGTCTATTCAAAATCTCTCTAGTCCTCAGTTTCTGTATCTGAGGAGTGGAGATAATAACAGCCACTTCACAGGGTCTTAGAGGGAATTAAATGAGATAACATATACAAAGCATTTAATAGTGCAGGCATGGACTAAACAGCTCATTAATGGAAGCTGTTATTAAGAGTCATAATTGACATAAAAGGAATTTAAAAGGTTAAAAGGAATTGCGCAGTGTGTTAGTTATAGTTTTAGTAAATACAAGGCTTGTAAATCTCAGCATGGGTTTGAAAATATGCAAATACATTTTTATTTACTAATGACAGTGGACAAGGCAAATATTCTTGTTCAGGCAGTTACCTTTGGACATAGAAATATGACCGAACCTTCAAGAATTTTTCCCTTGTTGAAACCCTGTCCAACCTATCATTAGATTTCATGTTCTCCTATCAATCCTGGCATTTTTGTGAAGCATTTTATCCTATCTGTAACTTGAGGTGCATCTTTGCCTACTTCCTCTTCAGACTGCAAATTCCTTGACAATAAAGACAGCATTTACTCTGTGGCCACACAGCCCTGCAGGGCTTGGTGAGGACTGCGTGGGTGTTCAACACATTACGGACGAATTGGTGCCAAAGTGTCCCAGGAATTGATATTGACTTTTACACCCAGTGTGATTCTGGGGAACTGAGTGGAGACTCATGATGTGCAGGGGACTTGGAGCCTCTGACACAGGAAAGCACACACACTCCTCTTCCTGGGGCTTACACCTGCTGTGGCATTGATTCTGGAGCAAAGCAAAGATCATTGGTCATTCCACCTTTCTGTCTTTGTCGAAGTACCTCCTTTCATTAATTTAGACACCAACGTCCACGCTCTGACACTCCCGAGCCGTGGGAGCTTGACCATGTCATTAAGTCACTTTGAACCTCAGTTTTCTTATTTTTAAAACAAGGGTGATAATATCAGTTCTATTTACTTCATGGGGTTGTCATAAGCAGCTGATGAGATAACATACATAAAAGTGATGCACACTGTGAAGCCTCATTAGTCTGCACAGGTACCATTATGATGTCACCCACCTAAGGGCCTGTGCCTGTATCGGTGGCTTCTTGCCCAGAGATGACAATCAGCTGCATTCAAAGCATTAAGCACTTCACTGGCTTCCAGGAGGCGCTGCTGTACAGAGCACTTTAGGGAACGTGCCCCCTCGGTGGTCCTCATTCTGCAGCTCACGCACTGTGCTGCCAATTGCCAAAAGCAACGCAGACCCAAACCCGGCTCTCCAGAAGCCCAAGGGGACGTGCGTGGGCATGTCCCCCCACTCCAATGCTCACGTGTTGGCGCTATCTAGTCACTGCTTTGTCCAGAGGCCCCTGTGGCCATTGGCGGGCATTTAGGTGGCAACTGGCTGTATTTAGGGTACTCTTGGGGACCCCACAACAGAATTTCCCTGTGGGAAGGTGGCCAGTCCCCACCTATATTGGCTTCCTGGTGCTTTCAGTTTCCTTTACCCTGACACCTCCCCACTCCACATTTTGTCACATTGCTCCTTCCAGATTCTTCGCTTTAACTCAGGCTGCTAGGTGACCCGCTTGTACACCTGGGCCAGGGAGCTTGAACCTGACCTGGCTAATGACACAATCCGTTGCTGATGCCACACAGGTCTCCTTTCTGTGTCTCCGCTGGTCCCTCAGGAGAAGGGACACTATCAGTTCTCACCATTACTACCCATTACCTCATTTTTGGAGGAAATTTCTGGAAGAGAGAGGGCCTCCGGGGGCAGCGTTTGCCCCTCGCGTTGGCAAGCCTAAGACACGGAGTAGGACGGCCCTGGAAAGGCCTGGGGCTCCCCCTGCTGCCCTGGAAAGGCCTGGGGCTCCCCCTGCTGCCCTGGAAAGGCCTGGGGCTCCCCTGCTTGCGTGTCTCATGGCTCCATTCCTTTTTACAAACACTTCAAGGCGCTTAGGGGCAAATTCCCTTCCTGCAACTCTCTTCATTCCGTTACTCAACCTGAGGAAGGTGTTTCCAGGGCGACTCCACACTCCCTTAGACTTTAGAAACAATATCACTGAACTTCAGAGTTAGAAGGGACCTTGGAACCATCTGTCCTAAAGGTCATGTGACCTCACGTGGACCCTGAGCCTCGAAGAGGTGAGGTGATGTAGTTGAAGTCCCAGAGCCAAGCGGGAGACGAGGTGACTCCCAGCCAAGTGCTCCCTGTTCTTTTGCAGAGCACGGGGCTGAAATTCCTCTGCAATACCCACGGCATCATCGACGAGAAGGAGCCCTGAGAGGGTGGCACCAACCTGGCACCCAGACTCTGTGAGGATCCATTTATTTCATTTTCCTATGTGACTGTCTTTTCCTGAGGCCCCTCATAAGTCTCCCCAGAAACTACAATTAAAAAAGGACTCCTTTAGCTCCTAGGTGTGTGATGGATTTTCTTTAAAAACCAAAGAGCACAAAAGCAGAACAAAGCAGTCCTGCAATATGGAAAGACACCTGCATCCCTGAGCACTGGTTTCCCCTGGCACATAGTGACACCAGGCCTGGTCCCCTGTGTCCCTCCGGCCCTTCCCTCGTGTTTGTTTTGAGCTTAGAGTCTGTTACCAAGTTCTCTAGGCCCCGAAGAGAACACCCTGTTCAGAGAGCTCAGTCGCTTCTCCACCCTGCCTGCCACACGCCATGCAATTCCAAGTCAAACAGTGCTTTCCTGCCTTTTCCGTTCAGCGCAGCATTCCTGGGCCTGTTTCCGCTGCTGGTGTGGAGCTCCCGGAGAGAGGCAAAGAGAGCAAGCCCAGGAAGAAACAGGCTCAAGTACCGCAATGGCGATGAGGGAAAAATGGATAAAGAGTATAACCCCTGCAGTTACAAATCAATTGATGGGACTAGCATCTCAAAAAATAAAAAAAGAAAAGAAAAATCTTGTGCATGCAAATTTTTTTTTTTTTTTTTTTTTTTGCTTTTTGGTATGTGGGTAGCTCCCTGACTGGGAATCGAACCCAGGCCACAGCGCTGACAGCACCAGTGCCGAAGCCTTAAGCCGCTACACCATCAGGGAACTCCCTTGTGCATGCAAATTTAAGAACAGCACGCTTGGAATTGTTTAGAAACCTACGTTAAGTTCACTGGGAGTTCAGGGGCTGCGCTCCCTCTTCCTGGTGACCAGTAATTTAGAGCCACAGTCGGACTCTTCTGAGAGTGAAAGGATGTGTTAGTGACAAGAATGCCAGTGGTCTTCGAGTTGGAACTTAAATACATTTATGAGACTAAGCCGTGCACCCGGCTTTGGACAGCTCTCCGCATGAACCGAAACCAGCTGCTTTGCATTTGTGTGCATTTCTCATCAAGTCAGATGCTTGAGGACAGTTCTCTCATCTTCTAAGTCTTTTCTTCTCCTGTCTAAATATCTCTAGTTCCTTCAGCAATTCCTTAGTTGGTATAATCTGGTCTTTCATGATCATGGTTGCTCTTCTGAACAAGCTCCTCTTTGCATGCTCAGAGCCGAATGCAGTTCTTCTTCAGCCTCTAAGCCAGTGGTTCTCAACCTTCCTAATTTTTAATACAGTTCCAAGGGGTCACGACCCACAGGTTGAGAACCGCTGCTCTAAGCTATTAGATGTCTCAACCTGACTTGACACAGCAGCTTCTCAGACTCCGAGGAGCAAAGGCTCAGCAGATACCCCCTTATTTTCTTGAGGCTTCCTTCCACATACTTTCTTGGGCAGGATTGGGACTCATCACTGATGAGACCAGAAGTACAGAGGGAGAAACAAAGGCAGGAACATGGGGCTCTATTCCCGCCCGAGTTGACCAAATCTTCTATGAAACGGGCAAGATGAAGTAGCTTTGTCTCTCTTCTTGTCAACAATTTAGCTTCCAGAATCAGACTACCTGGGTGCAAATCTTGTCCTGTACCACAGATGAGACATTTAGATTCGAACAAGTTCATCTCTCCCTGTCCTCAGATTCCTCCTCTGAAAAGTGTAAAATCATCCTGCTGTTGTCAGGATTAAATGAAAGGTGCTGAAAACAGAATCTGGCCACATGGAAAGGCTTGCCCATGCCTTTATTGTGGTCCGCTCTCCCTTCTTCCTGGTACGGTTGGTCACTCCTAGTGAGGTTTTCCAGAACCATTGAAGATGGTCTGTCACCTGAGCACTTCAGGCTGAAAACTCACCTTCTGCCCTCTAGATTGCAGGCGTGTTACTACCCTACCCAGGATAATAACGCCTAAAGCCTGTCATTAATCCCTTTCAGGCTCCCAGGGCCTTTCATCCTAAAGGATTCCAAGGTCCTGGAATAAAAGAAGCAAAAACACTCATTAAAACATTCACATGTGTGTGGCAGGTGCAACAAGTTGTTCAGAGATTCAGCACCTCATAAAATTGCTGGTTATCTGCAGCTTTGCTTTTAAGAGGTTAGCTTAACTCCAACTTATCTTTACACTATGGTCACTTGAATTCAGAGCTTTAACCCAGGGTTTCCTCTCTGTTCTTTCTTTCCTTCCCCTCTGGCAAACCAGAGGAAGGTTGTGAGTGCTTTCTCCAGTTCTGTTGCCTCTGCTGGGGGAAGAGGAAGATTCCTACAAAAGTGCATCTCGAGGAGCAAAGAGAACTGGGCCTTTCATCTGAAGATCTCAAAGCTATTTCTGCTTGCTTGGTATCTACTGTCAGGCATAATTGCACTTAATTTATAGAGCGTGTATTTTGACTTGCCCAAGGTTAGAATTTCACCTTAGGTGTAAACACCACCACCAATAATACATGGGTTTGGCGATCAGTCCCGCTGTTTCTGATTTCCAATGAACTCCCATCTTCATCAATCAGAGGTGTGCCTGAGGACGGCTCTGGTCCTAGTTTGGGCAGCATGGTTGGCATAGCTGGCTGCACCAGAGTGACTGCATAGGGAGTGATTTGAGAATGTCATGTGCACAACTGTGAGTGGGGAAGGCTGGCCGCCAGTCTTGCTCACTAGGATTCAATCCCATTGCAAATCCCTCATGCTCTCGTGAAAGAAAGAGATGGCGACTTCCCATTTTTTGACGGCCCATGTGAACACTATCAGTAGGGTGTGTTATCTGCCTGGAGATGACCCAAACCTGTCAGAAAGATCAGGATCTGTTAATCTGGGCGGATCGCCCCACCCCTCAGGCTTATAAAGACGGGTTGCCATCTCCAGTGGCAACAGATACCTGGGCTTCCTCTTGGCCTCTGCCCGCACGTGGTTCGCTGGGATGAAGGTATAAGAGTATTTAATGAAGTGGGCTACAGTCTCTCACTGTCACTGCCCTTTTAGGCTGGGTGGCACATTCTTATCCCTAATTTCTGGTTTCTTCAGGAAGGAGGAAAAAAGGAGGTAGAATTAACATTCAGTAAATGCTTGCAATACATCAGACAATACATACATGATTTCACTTATCTTCACACTTGTAATGTTACCTGAAAGCCCTGTTTTATGGAAAATCCAAGTTAAGAAACATGATGGCCGATATGTACTTGAGACCAGAACACAGGGGATAAAGGGGTGGGAAGATTCTTTTTGTAGGGCTTCCTCTCCATTCTTTCTGCCCACAGGAGATGAAAATGCTGAAATGTTGTCAGGTTCTAACATTGATAGACTTCCACATTTGGGGACAGATCTTCATTTGCAGGTTTGTGAAATGACAATTGATATTACTTTGTGGACTATCATAACCAATGACAGTAGCATTTTGGATTCATGCTGGTGTCTCTGTAAAACCAATTTAGTAAGTCATTGATCACGTGTCTGGGATGCATAGCTGTTAAACTATGAGGCCATGACCATAGTACTGCCTGCTAATCACCTTATATGACAAGTATCTTGGAGGATACCCCAAACATGTATAATGATGGCAATAGCATAATAACTATGTATAATACTTATAATATTATGTGTATTATTAGTAGCTTCATTTTAGTTCTTATTGCTTTAGTTTCACTTTTGCTCAAAAGTTATTGCTTGCTGACTGTAATAGCTCAGAACTTAATTCCTTTAGCATCTTTTTGGAATGGATGACAAGCTTTGTAGCTCAGGGATCCCAGAAAAGGATGAAGATGTCATTTCCAAGGTTTGATCCTGACTTTTCTGTGGGCGGGCAGATGGCCTGTTTCACATGATGAGTTGCTAGAAAGAACTTATATGAATTATTGACATTTACTTTGCATAGATAAATGCTTAAGTCTGTGCTTAATAATACCCTTGATGCAAATATCCTGTGAATATATTAACTGCTACATCAGCCTTTCAGATAAGTTCAATGGGCTTGCCATCCCATAAACTGCTTTTATTAATACCAGTCTGCCTTCTTTAGGCTATAAAGTCTGTATCATAGAGACAGTAAAACTGATGAAAACAATTAACATTCTTTCTTATTGACTTTTCTTAAGCTTCTCCTGGTAATAGGCATTTGTAGAATGGTGACATAATTCACAAGTATTTACTGGGCATTGTAACCATAAAGCTAAAGACAGATGCCTGATCCAGAAGAGGTGGGAGATATGATCTCTGCCTTCAAACACTAATAACAGAGTCAGGAAGGTAAAGATAACACTGACGAAGTGAACATAACATTTTGGACAATATGCAGAAACTATGTGACTAACCTCTGTTTTGGAGTATCTGAAAGGTCATGAAGGAGCCAAAGAGATGAGCTGGGTCTTGAAGAAGGTGTACTAATGATAATTACTTATGATTGGAGCATATTAGCATTGACAGTATGCTCTTTTTATGATCCCTTTGGCATCTCTCTGAGACAGGTGTGAAAGGAAAGAGTAGAATTTGTTGCATAAATATTGCAACTACATATGAAGTGGCTTTCATTACAGAAGAGAAATCCTGAATTTAGGGAACCCCGATTTTTTATAATGGGCAGTAAACCTTTGTGATTTTTGTTCCAAAGGGGACTGTCTTCCAAGGCAGATTATTATACAAGTGTCCTTGGAAAGCTAAATCTGGAACAGAGTGTACAGTGCCTCTCTTATAAGACATGCATACTAGTGAGAGACCCACGGAGAACTGTCCCAACCACCTGCTCAAGGTTACTCAGCTAGGAAGCACCAGGGCTAGGACTGGAACCAAAGCACTCAAGATAAATGCAGTGATTTCACTGGTTCCCTGTCCAGACATCAGACTCAAATTTGTCCCAACACTGGGACCACAGCTCCTCCTATTTGGGGAGATTTATTGCTGGTCTAGCTCATCCCTGATCATGGTCTGGGCTCCTTCCTTGTCCCTTGGGGCAAGTCCTAATCTTGGGCTCCATTTCTGTGGTGTTTTTTGCCACATTCCCCAGGGCTGAAGTGCTGGCCATGGTCCTCGGCCCAGTTCCATAGTCCCTAGAATTCCATGGTCACATCCCAGGCCATTCTTGGCCAGCACCATGCCTGTATGTTTGTATCTTTTATCTCAGGTGGACTTGGTCCAGCTGTCACACTTGGCAGAAGGTCCTTGATGCTGACCTGTCATTCCCTGTACTGTTTTGAGGCTGTTTCTTAGACCCAGTTGGACTTCAATTACATACTCCAGGGTGCTTGTCTGACCCTGTTCAGTGCGTTTTGTTTTGGGGTCGTTGTCCAGTTGCTTATTTGATTCATTCTTGTGAGAGAGGGAGGTGGTGATGAGAGATTAAGGATGAAGAGCATCAGCAGGATGCTGCAGGGGGATGGGTGTAGCAGACCAGCCAGGAGGCCAGTCTGATTAGAGCCAATGGGAAGAACAGCACAGAAGAGAAGGCCAGGCTGAAGAATACTGGACATAGTGACTGAATCACAGGATGTCATGCGACTTTGTGGGAGCTTGTGCATAGACCAATGGAGAGAACCTGGATTTTGCAATCAGACAGAACTGGGTTTGAATCCTGCATCTACTATATACTGGGGACTTTTGCTCTATGTCTCAGAGTTTCTTATCTGTAAAATAGCAGTGATATTACATACTCCATGCATGTATTATATGAGGTGGACTGTTGTAGTGCAGATACAGGTATTCCTTGCTTTTTGAAAGTTCCCGTTTCATCATGTTGCTTTTACAAAAGACCTACATCAGTACCTGTTTTCACTAGCTGGAAGAATTCCAAAGAGGATTTGCACTTGTACAAACAAAGCCACAAAGTGAAAATCGTGTTCATTTTGCAGTCAGCCATGATAGAGGCAGCGGGCACCCCAAGCAGCAAGAGTGACCCCACCGAGCTCCTCCCCCAGGAGCCACACTCAGATCTCAGCATTGACCCAGCAGAGCTTTGAACTGTGTCTGTGGGCATCTGGGCTTTGTCTCCATTTACTCTGTACCTCAGTTAGCAGGATGTGGCCTAAGGGATCAGAAAAGCCCAAGAGAGCCCACAAGGGTGTTGGTTACACTTAGCACAAAACTGGACGTAATTGAGCATATTTGGTATGATACTGTGGTTCTTTTGGGGGTCTAGGAACACTCAAAAAATTTCCCATGTAGATTAACGGTAACTGCTTTGTCACTTTATGGCGTTTGGACTTAAAAAGGCATCATAGGAACAGTCTTATCTTCAAGTAGCAGGGGAAAGCCTGTACAACATGTAGCACAGTGACTTCAAATTTTAAATGCCTAATAAATGGTATCTAATATACATTTATCATTATGGAATGTTTGCCCTGGAATAGACCTTTGAGTTTATTTCATCAAACCCTCTTATTTCAGATACTAGAAAAAATGAACGGAATGATCTGTTTGTCCAACCGTGCCAGCCAGTGACAGAATCTGACCCACAGGACACTTTGTTTATGAAACAGTGCGTGTGCGGTCGGCCACTCGTCAGTTGGTGCCTTTGCTGTGAGCAGTCAGGGGCACCCTCGGGAGACACAGACGATGGAGCTAGTTCAGGCTTACCCTGTGCTGGGGGGAACTTTCTTTTTTAGCCACAGACTGAAGTGCTCCTGTGATGTGGCCAGCCTCTCAGCATGTGAACGTCCCCATGCCTTCTCCATTTCCCAAACCTGCCTCCCTCTTTGGGCCACGTGGGGACACTTCATTCAGCCCGTCCCTCCTCATCCTCCTCATTCCTACTCAGGTTTAGTGCTATTTTTCTCAGGGAAGTCTTCCCAGATGTCCCCAGCCAGGCCAGGTTGCTGGTCATGTGCTCCTATAATGAACACCTCCTCATGGTGCTCCTGGTGCCCTTATGATGTCACCAACGGCCATTTTTTCCTGTTGGGTCATCTCTGTGAGGGTGGCAGTTGGATGGTCTTATTCTCCGGGACATCCCCGGAGCCTGACGGAGAGTAGATGTTTGATGAATGCTGGTCACAAGATTAAATAAGATTTTCTAACTACAAGCGTTGTTTCAGAATTTTGGAGTTGCTGCTTGGAATCTTAAAAATACTCTAAAAGTGGGAAGATAATAGTTTCACAATAAAGAAAGGTTCTCCCCAAGGAAGGCAATTAGAAGAGTTACACCGATACGAACAGATTTTGTAATATACTCACACACACATGCGCACACGGCGTTGCCCTTGTTTTCCTCATTGCGTCTTGCAGTGACGGTTTGTCGTGGACGTCACTGGCCCGAGGACGGGCATTTGGAAACTGCTGTGCTAAAGGTCATGGCCAGTAATTAACGGGAGCAACGGCCCTTGCTCCATGCACTGAGGAAAGCAGATTTCACAGTCCCGAAGCGGTTTCCATGGCAGTTGTACCAAAGGGACCCCCATCCTTGATTTCCGCTTAGTCCAATTTTTATCCCTACTTCTGCTCGTTTATTATTATTATTATTTAAATGAAAACCCCATGTCACCATTTAGTCCCCAGGGCAGTGCACACTGTCTGGACAAGGGAGGTGGCAGGATATACAGAAAAGGACCATTCCTGTGGGAAGCATCATTTAACCAGAGTGGACATGACCCCCGATAGCCGCTGCTCAGGGTGCGAACAAGGGACCTGTGCGTAGGACGTGTGGCATGGGGACACCAGGTACTGCTGTGCAGGCTGCATGCTGCCAAGGGTCCTCAGCTCTCTTGCCAAACTATGCCTTCAGGTGCGGGCTAGCTCTGCTAGGAGAACAAGGCCATGTGTTTCCAGGTCACACAAACAAGAAAGGACTAGAGGTGGTGGCAATTCAGGGAGTCCACAGAGTGTTTTAGCGGATGTGGGCTTTACGCTCAGGATGTGGGTTTATATCTCTGCTCCAACACTTACTGTGTGACTTGTGGCAAGTTTGTAAGCCTCGGCTTCTTGATCTGTAAAACAACAGTAACACAATACCTGTTTCATAAGGTTGTTGGGAGGATTAAATGAGATAACGGAGGCAGGAGGCTCAGCAGAGTGGAAGGGCCCTATTTAGTGCTTCATACGTGCCGCCTAGGTTGGTCATTGATGGTGCCATGACGCCCATGGCCATCCAGGAAGCACTCTTGGTCAGAGAACTCACGTGTCCTCTGGTTTCTTCTCCTTACCCCACGTCCTCTCCCAACTTGTGTCTCCCCTTGGTGTCTCCATCCCTCTCCTTTACTAACACCAGAAACCCAAACACCACCCTAGACTTGTCTCCTCCCTCTAACATCCCGGCGGTCACTGAAGTCTGTAAATTCTTCCGGCTCAGTCTCTGTTTCCTCCCCTCTTCCTTTTGCTATTTGGTCCAGAACAGCATAATTCTTCTCCTGGGTGACAGCAGCAATCTCCAGGCTGGCTCCTGTCCCCAGTGTTTCAGAAGAGCCATTCTGATCTCATGTACTCTCTTGCCTAAGACTGTCTCTGTTTAGACACAGAATATAGAGCCCAAAGTTCTCGGGAAGAATTACGGCTCCGCAAGGCCCGGCTGGCCTTCCCGCTGCCCCTGCTTAGACTCCTCTCGGAACTCCCAACAGCTTTATGGGCTTTCAGTCTCTGTGCCTTCGACATGTTGTTCCCCTTCCTGGAATGCAGTTAATGATGATGATGGTGATGAAGAGGAGGAAGAGCACAATAAGAATAGCAGCCACCATGTATTGGGAATTTACAATACAGCGTTCTGGGTTCTCAGGGTGTTTGCATTCATCGCCCATCTTTCCCTAACTGTCACCTGGGGAACTCGTCCAACGTAATGACGACCTTCTAGAACACAGCTTTGCACGTGTTCACATGAGTGTTCTACTTGTAATCTGGAGGCTTTGACGTTTCCTGTGTCTCTTACCTACAGGGAAGCCCAGGTTGGCACGTGTGGTAGGCTGTGCTACGACTGCTACTCAATACATGTTGTTTTCTTTTAAATAGACTTTATTTTTGAGAGCAGTTTTAGGTTCACAGCAGAAGTGAGTGGAAGGCACAGTGAGTCCCTGCGTACTTCCTACCCCACTGACAGCCTCCTCCGCTGGCGGTCCCCACACCGGAGTGGCACCCTTATTGTAACTGATGAGCCAGTGCTGACGTATCACCACCACCCAGAGGCCACAGTGTGCGTAGGGTCCACTCCTGGTGCCGTCCATTCTGTGGGTTCGGACAAATGTACGATGACATGTGCTCCTCATTACAGAGCGATGCAGTATCGTTCCAGTGCCCTAAAATCCCTGCCGTTCTACATGTCCACCCTTGTCTCCCACCAACCCTTGGCAGTTATTGATCTATTTACTGTTCCATACTTTTACCTTTTCTGGAACATCTGCAGTTGTGATACAAAATACAGCATTTTCAGATTGGCTCCTTCACGTAGTAACGTGCATTTAGCTTTCTTCCATGTCTTTTCATGGTTTGATGGCTCGTTTTCTTTTTAGCACCGAATAATGTTTCCTGGTCTGGTTGCACCAGAGTTTGTTTTTCCATCCATTGCCGAATGGCATCTTGTAGACTTAAATTCTCGTTTTCTTTGGGTAAACACCAAGCAGCACGATTACTCAATCATATGGTAAGAGCGTGTTTGGTTTTGTAAGCAGCTCCCAAACTGCCTTCCCAAGTGGCTGTAGCATTTGCATCCCCACTGGCAATGAATGAGCATTCCTATTGTTCCGCATTCTCTCTCTTTTTGTTGGGGGGGGGGCAGTGGGGTGGTAGCTCCCTGGCTGGGAATCGAACCCAGGCCACAGCGTTGGGAGTGCCCAAGCCTAGCCGCTGCACCCCCAGGGAGCCCCCTACTCCGCATTCTCACCACCAACTGGGTCTGGTCAGTGTTCTGGATTCAGGTCATCGTCATTGGTGCATGGTGGCCAATCTCATTGCTGTTTGAACCTGCAATCCCCTGATGACATACGATGCTGAGCGCCTTTTCGTATGCTTACCACCATCTGTATACACTAAGTCCTCACCTGAGGGCATCGGTAGGTTCTTGGAAACTGTTACTTTAAGCAAAACTATGTATAATGACACTTATTTTACCATAGGCTGGTTGATATAAGCAAGAGTTAAGTTACAATTGCAAGGGTTTTTTAATCACAAAAACATCAACCAACTTCCAAATAAATAATTTTTCTAATATAATATATTGAAATAAATGTGAGCTATATACACATTTAAGAAAGATTAATAAAAAGTAAGATAATGATTTTCCTACAAGGTCATTCCAGTTCAGGGTTGTGGGTGGCCAGAGCCTCTCCCAGAAGCTAAGGGTGCCAGGCAAGAGCCCACCCCTTCCACTGCAGGGTGCACTCGCACCCACACCCACACCCACACTCACATAGACTGGGACAATTTAGACCTGCCGGTTCCCCTAACATGCACATCTCTGGGATGTGGGAGCAAGTTGGGGTACTGGAGAAACCCCACGCAGGCATGGGGAGAACGTGCAAAGTCCATACCGACAGTGGCCCCAGTGGGAATCGAATGATTTTTCTCCTCGATGTTATAGTGAAATGACATTGAATAAAATGACATTATTCAAGGACCTGCTGTATCTATTTTGGTAACGTGTTGGATTAAGACTTTTGCCCATTTTAAAATCAGGTTGTTCATTTTCTCATAGAGTTTTAGGGGTTCTTGACATTTGGGATGAGTCCTTAATCAGGTGTGTCTTTTCAATAGTGTCTGCCAGTCTTTGGCTTATCTTCTCATTCTCCTGAGCTCCTCCTGCTCATTCTTAAAGCACAGCTCACAGCTCACTTTCTGTGTCACTCACTGGACCTGTCTCTTCCCTTCCCTGGCAGTTGATTTCTGTTGACTTGGTGCTGTCACTGTACCTTTCACAAACATCCATGGCATTGCAAATATGTACCCAGCAGGTTGTGAGATTCTTGGGGAGAGGGTCACGCCCCTCATTTTTGCATTTTCAGAGCAGAGCACAGAGTCTGGCACAACTTGTAATTAGGTACCTATCACAAGGGTGTTGAGTGAACTGAGGTGTAAAATGGGGACATGTGAGAACAGGGCCCCTCTGTCCCCCCCCACCCCAGAAGCACAGGGGGAGATTTTCCTTTAGCAATGGTGGTGAGAAACATGCTATGCAAATGGCATTGTGGTCTTGGCTACATGACACCTTCACCTGAACACAGGTCTTTTTGCCAGATCTCCGATGCAGTCCCTCCCAGAGAATCACAGGTGGACAGGCAGCTGAATGCCCGCCCCACCCAGGACAAGAGCGCTCACAGAAGGCTCTGAGGCTCCCTCCGGGCAGGGAACCTGTTTGTAGGTGGGATGTAACCTTTCAGAGAATGTATCCTGGCGAGGCTGACCAGAAATACCATTGTAAACGGGACAGAAAACAACGGTACTGTCCAGTTTCAAATGGTACCTATGGTCAGCCTAGTGACTGACACCTTGAATTAAGCCCAGTGAGACTAAGCTGACCGTACGTCCTGTTTGAAGTGGGACAGGACTGTTATTTTCTGTCCCGTTTAAAATGGTATGTCTGGTCATCCTAAGCCTGCCTCTTCTTTCCATGTCTGCATATCTATGTAGCTACAATCTCCACTTGGAAGGAATGGACATCTTGTCTGCTTCTAGAAAGTCTGTTCTGGTTTCCTGAATGGAGCTCTACACGCACGTACGTGTGTGTGCCTCAGTAGCAAAATTCCTTCTGAATTCTTTCACAGTCAGAATGCCGCAAACATGGGAATCAAAACCTTTTCCTTACTCTCTTCTCCCTCTGTTTCGACCTTTCTTCTGCTTTTTCTTACATCTCATCTTCTCTTCTCTTTCCTTGGACCAGCAGTGTTTTTGTGACATTCTCCCCTCCTGGACCCATCTAATTTTTGGCTTTTATCTCAGAATACATTCCGTTGTGTCTAAGAATGCTTTTCTCTCAATAGGGCTTCTATTGAGACCAGACTCAGCATCCAGAGTTGGGTTAAGGCCTAGGGCGATGCGGTTGGGAGAAGAAAGAACTTCCACATGATTTATAGGCTCATGACGATTTGGCTTAATAGACATGAATGCTGAGACCTTCAGATGAAAAGCAAAGTCCCGTAAGAGCTCACCAGATAGTTTGTTTCCAAGACATCAGGCTTTTGATGTTAGGCAGAAAAAAATATGTTGATTCTTCACTGAATTTTGCAATTTTCACAGGGTGTTTTAAGGATAGTTAGATCATAGTCATGGTTAATAATCTAGATCAATTTGGTAATTTAAAAATTTACCAAGTATTGCATGCTTGTTGTAAAAAGTCCAGACAGTATAGACATCTACGGAGTAGAAGCTTATATGTCCTTTTCGTGCCTTCTCCTCCTCTCCACTTCCACTCTTTTCTAAGGGCAGGTTGAACAGGTATGCTTTTGGACATTTTTTTCCCTGTGGATTTGCATACAGTCATAGTTCTGTTATTATTTTTTATGTACATGCTCATTTTATACAATTCATTCTGTGGTGTTCATTGTTTTCCATGAACAATAGCCCTTGGAGATCTCTCTTGCCGGTACCTACAGACCTACCTCACTCTTCTTTGCTGCTGCACAGGTATCTGCACCATGGAACACTGTTGGAGATGCGGGGACCTTTTCCTTATCCCTCTTAGTACTTCTGGCTGGTAGAACTATTAAAAGGCAGAAGTCAGATTAACAAGAGGAAGTCAAGTTTTAATACATGCATACAGGGAATTCACAGAAGCATGAAAATTCTAAAGACAGGAAGGCAAAATGAGGTATGCATGTCATTCTGGACCAAGAAGGGAAACCCAGGGGGGTAGAACTTCAAAGGGAACTAAGGCAAATTTAGGATGGGGATGAAAAGAGTTAATTTTTATTAAACATACGTTTGCTGGGCCATTTCGAAACAATATGATACAGGGAGGACTTTGATCAAATGATGCTTGCTAGGTCTGTCATACACTAGTTCATATTAAATTATAGTTATCTATGATGATCTCTCCCTTCCTGGAGCAGGTCCTCTAGCTTAATGTTTTTAGGAAGTAAAGGGGGGGAAGGCAAATTTTCTTCCTGAGTCTTCCGAGCCTTGAATATTTTCAGCTTGAGATCATCTGCATGCCAGAGTGACACATCCTAGGGAGACTTGTTCTGAGTCACCTCAACACATTGTCATTTATTGAACCATTTCCCTGGGGAGTGGTGTTTAGGCTGTTTCTTTTTCATTTTTTCCTTTCCTTTCTCCCCAACCCCTTTCTATTATAAACAAAAAGCAATACATATCCTTTCACACATAGTTGTTCCTGTACGTGTTATCTGTTGCATGTTATCAGGGTTTGTAAAAATTTGTTGATTCCAAGTAATATTAAACATCTTTTATGGGGGGGAGGTCAATTTGTTTTGTTTATTTCAAATTATCTGTTAATTTGCTTCATTTACTTAGGAGTTATATGTATTTTTCTTATTTATTTTAGGAGATTTCCCCCAAGCATACAGAAAAGTTGGGAGAATTGTGTAGTGACTATCCATATATCCATCATCTAGAACTGATAATATTTTGCTATATTCACAGTATCACATATCTTTTCATTTATCCATTGCTTTATTCATTTAGTAATCCATATTATTTTTGTGCACTTAAAAATAGGTTGTAGATATCAGTACACTAAACACTTCAGATGCTTATCAATAACAGAATTTAATATTTATTTACAGTTATTTTTATTTTTGAGGTAAAATTTAGATACAGTAAAATGTACAAATCTTAAGGGTACGATTCATCGTAGGAAACTTTTTATATATTAAGAATAGTTATATATGTACGAGTCTGTCCAGAAAAAAATCTAGCCATAAATGCCTCTATTTTTCATATTACATGATTGGATACTTCCTAGACAGCCCTTGTATATATGTATATATACATATAATAATTATTTTCTCTCAGTTTGCCTCTTACTTTTTAACTTTATTATGCTATCTTTCACATATAGAGATAGAAAATTTACAGAGTCAATCTATCAAAAATTTTATTTATGCATTCTAGGTTTTATGTCTTGCTTAGGACAACTTCCATTCTAATATTATTTTTTAATTCCATATTTTTTCTTTTAGTGCTTTGGTAGTTCTGTTTGTAAATTCATACTAAATTATATTTTTGTGTAGGAAGAGATATAACCTAACTTTTGCAATGGGGAACTGGTTGTCCCAAAGCCAAACACTCTTTTTAGAATTGTCTCTTGTAATCTTTGACTGACCGTTTCCTCCAAACCTTAGAAGAAATTGGCAAAGTGAAGATAGAAAAGGCAACAAGAAAGCACAAGGCAGAGCAGAAGGGAAGGAGAGAGACAGGATGAGATTTTTGGAGTAATGATTATAAAGTTCTCATGAAAATTTTCTGTAACAATGAATGATTTCTGGCATAAAAAAATGAAAATTTAAGTTTGGTTTAAAAAAAAGTCTCCCAAATAATATTATTTCCTAATTTAAACAACATGATAAGATGATTCAGAGTTTGGGAATTACATAAAGAACAGTTTCTGTATCTTTTTTAGTGGAGACATCTGTGAAAGAGTTGGAGTCAAGATATGAAATTTGTAAGCTATAAACTGCAGCATTGGTGATTGACAAGTATGTAGATACGTGAAACCAGAGAGAGAAAGAAATTTGCAGCCAAACTCAGGCAGGGGAAAGAGTTAGTCTACACCCTGCCGATTCACTCTTGAGGTAGGGACGACGCAGCCCTCGGTAAGGAAGTATGATGTAAGGTAAGTGTTGCGATGTGAGAGACACGAGGGAGCAAAAGCAAGCTGGATATATAGTTCTTTTGAGCACGTATCTAGAATACTTCATTCAGCCTTGGAGATGCTTCTGTTATGTAGGGAGACAACCAATTGAAGTCAATCAGAGAAAGAGAAGAAAACACTTGTAAGGATATGTTAAGACAATATATGCAAAAGCATTTTATAAATTGCATTGTGTAACACAGAAGCAAATTCTTTCTGTGATTATCATAATATGTGGAAAGAAGAAGAAAGTATAAATTTTTTGATCCATGATGAACACTTGTAGGCATCAAGAAAACTGTATGTTGGGGTTCACATGTATAATGCTTTTCTCCAGACACATTATTTATTAATATTTATTTAGGATCTACTCAGAAGATAATATTGTACTATAAGACCTAGTCATTCCACTCTTAGGTATTTACCCAAGAGAAATGAAAGGATATATCCATGCAAAGACTTGTACATGAATGTCCAAACAGTTTTATTTGAAAGAGGTCTTACTTAAAAACAACCAAGTGTCTATCAACAAGGAAAGAGATAAACAAATGTGGTATAGTCACACAATGGAATACTATTTAGCAATAAAAAGTGAACTAGTATAAACAATAACATGGAATAAATCTCAAAATAATTATACTGAGTGAAAGCATCTAGGCAAAAAAGAGCATGTACATTTTAATTCCATTTATATAAAATTCTAGAAGATACAAATTACAGGGGTGACAGTGCGGGATTACAAAAGGGCAGAAGGAAAGTTTGTTGAGTGATGAGCATGCTCATTATCTTGATATGTTTCATGAATGTATCTGTCTGTCAAAACTTTTCAGGTTGTACAATTGAAACAGCATATTTTATAGGATATCAATTATACCTCAATACATCTGTTAAAAAAATCAGAAGGTACTTACTTTGAAAAACAATCTTTTCTGAAAGATTCAAAGCAAACAAGATATACTGCTGCATTCAACTCACAATTTGATTTCTAAAAATCCAGTTTATACCTGGATTATACATATTTTTAGAATTAAAAATTTTCAAAAAATTTTTTTTAAAGTTTGAGGAGTCTGTGTATACGCTCCGTGAGGTGAAGAATGAATCAGAGGGAAGTATAAGAGGTTTACAAAGCCTTCCGATTCACCACGACACAATTAGTGCTATCAAATTAGTTCTCCAAAGAAAAATGATCGATGCCCCATTGCCACAGTCAAGAAAATTTAACTGTACAAAGACTTAGCTAAGAACAGAGCTCAAAAATTGTAAATGTTTTCATCAAAAGATACAGACTTTTTCAAACATCTGTTAACAAAGTCTCACACCAGGTGGGAGCAGAGAGGTACAACCATCATTCCCTTTACTGACTGAGAATTTGGAGTCCAAATGGGCTCAGACAGCCTGCCCGAGGTCACCCGGTTAAGGCAGCTGCAGACTCAGGGGTGAGGCTTAACTGCCGCCTCCTGGCCTTTCCCTCATTTACTCCAACCCACAAAGAATTCTCTGGCCTGAAACCATACCGTGTAGAGGGAAGGAAACACGTGCCTTAGCCAGTATGCTTTGGAACAGAGATGGTATGCCAGGCACACCAACGGTGGGGTCCAGTGGGTCCCACACCGATCTTACCTCTTCGCTTCCTCCCGCACTGTTTTGGACCAGCTCGTGGCTGACTTTGTTGAACTCTGCATGAGTGACACTATACCTTTGAAGGTTAAACAATTTCCTGGTAAACTCAGAATGAGATTTTTCACCCCTTTGCTTTTCATCTGTTTTTCAAGAGCTGTTCAATGCAGAGTAGAGATTCTCTCCACTCCGCGGAAACTCTAGGAAACTCTCAATTTTGCTGCATTGGGAGTTTCTGGGAGCCGAGGAGAGAAAACCTGTTAGACCCACAGCACCAGCAAATGGAAGAGTTGGCATATCCTGGGAGAAGTGTCCTTTTGAATTTTGGGGACCATTATAGTCTATCCAGGTCTCCCCCTTGTCCAGTGTGACCTCTGTTGGCTTTGGCTTAAAAGCGTGGAGGAACCAGTTAATTTAGTTGTCAGATCCTGTGATTGGAAGTAGTCTTTTCCTGGATGACATATGGTGAGAGGTGCTAAACCACATAAGTCATTTATGATGAGTTTCTGTTGTCACTCTCATGGTAATGCTTGACTTGTCTGGGACTTACTCACATAGCAGGCCCAGCCATCTGAAACACAGCTGAGGGACAAGGAGGATGCAGAAAAGGCCTTTGGGTGGCCAACGTGGGCACCAAAATTTATAGCACTACTCCGACTCGCTTCGAGACTGCTTACTTGTATTTCATAAGCTTCATTCTGACGGACGGCAGATTGGAATCAGCACATTAATGGGGCAGGGAGGGACTTTGAGTAACAGAAACAAGCAGCTGGCAGCTTCACGGCGAGGGAGGAGATGAGAGGATTATAAAAGTCCAAGTAAGAACGCAGAAAACGTCTTTTGAAGTCCAGGCAATAGCTCTCCATAACTCCCAAACCCAAGAGTTCATTATTTTTCTACACCAGAGTTCGATGCAGGAGGTTATAATGATTTGTTTCACAGACATATATTGAGAACCTGAGGGCTCCTCCACCGGGAACTGGCTATATAGAGACAGACATAGATCTGTCCTTATGGAGGTAATACATTATGTTGGATGAGTTTGGTTTAGAGAAATAATGAATAATACAATATAGTGAGAAAGATTTCCATAACAATAAAAAATGTTTAAATGATTTGATTTCCCGAGTTTCGGGTGCAAACATTCTGGGAGAATCAATTATGTAGAACAACCACCGGACAGAATACACGGGGCCTTAGTCACATGGGCATGACCGTGTTACTAGTTTTAAATTAAGAGCGGTGGGCACACGTGCTACTTTCTGAAGACACAGATGTCTGCTTTATCCTTCAATTGTTGCCAACTCTGGTGACATTATGTATTTCAGCTCAGTTAAGGCAGCCGACTACTTGGGGTGACGAACCTGGGCGCACGCTCAGAGGTGACACATTTGAGAGAGAAGAAAGTAAAGAGACAGAACCGGGATGCAAGCGCCGTCGTTGATGGAGGTCCCACTTCATCAGCCTCTGTCCACACCTCTCGCCCAGCTCCCCGTTCTAATGCACAAAAATAAAGTTCCAGAACGATGTAGTGGAATTAGAACAGAGGGTGGGGCTGCCTGGGGAGGTACCACGCATTTAAAATAGAACAAAACAGACGCCTCCTGCTTACCAAGGCATTTCTGCCCAACCGGAAGGGCTGGTTGCTGGGGTGCAGCGATCCCCGAGGGGCCTTTCTGGAAAGGCTGGAGGAGGCGTGGCCTTGGGAGATCTCAGGGCGTCCACACCCCACGGCTGCAGCCTGATGGGGGAGGAGGTCAAGTTTACCAGGAGTGTCAGGGCAGTGAGATGAGTCTAACCCAGCAGAGGGGTCAGGTCAGACTGTCACCACATCCTGGCAGGGTCATCTCTGTGTCATGGAGCACCGTGGGCCCAAAGATGATTGAACTGAACAGCAAGTTTGGAGCCAAAATCAGAAGCAGGGCCAGGCAAATCCACGAATGAGGATTTACCCAACTTACTTGGACAGTGATCTTTTCTGTGTATTTCTCTCCTCGGGACCTGCGCTCCTCCTAGGATGTGCTCAGGAATGTTGATT